>JAECUM010031979.1:0-32492 GCA_016617855.1 Megalonaias nervosa
GTGTGTGTGTGTGTGTGTGTGTGTGTGTGTGTGTGTGTGTGTGTGTTCTTGATTGGAACTCCTATCTGATAAATCCAAGTTACTTCTTGTTAGTCTGTTCGGTAACACTTGTGCATCATGTACTCCCAGGGATTATTCCCATGCGGTACTTTGGCTCCAATGTAATTAGGGGTTCTAACGACAAAGGCAGCTGACTTTTATTTGTTTATTCAGTGTCAGTGTCCAGACATTTCACATTTAAAATTTCCTTCATCAAATGTCAACTTTAATCAATAAATAATGTTTCAGAAATACATACTTTATTTGATTTCGTTCTAGGAAAATTTCTAGAAAAGTAATCAGTCTTTATTGCGCAAACGCTATTACAGAGGTAGAGCATGCCAGAAGTGTTTCAATGCTTTTTTCTAACTAGGATATACTGTTCTGTGTGTGTACATTTTATGACTTTCACGATCCGTTGTTACTTACTACAATAGTTTCTAAAACATACAGAATCACTTAGTTAATGTTTGTTCTTGCTAGAGTATCCTAAACACCTAACGACTGTGTCAGTACTATCTGTCAGGGTTTACTTCGTGTTTGTCCCCTTTATCTTTGATCGTTACGTCATCTTGCTTTCTTACAGGCCAGACTATAGTTTGCGGTCCTTTAAGTATAACATATACATTTAGCTGAAAAAGAGATGACCATCCCGTAATAGATGTGATGCTGAAAACGAGACGACCATTTCGTAAGAGATATGATGCTGAACTCGAGATGACAATCACGTAAGAGATGTGATGTTGAAACGAGATGACCACCCCCGTAAGAGAAGTGATGCTGAAAACGAGATGACCATCCCCGTAAGAGAAGTGATGCTGAAAACAAGATGACCATCCCTGTAAGAGAAGTGATGTCCACTGTTACTGTCTGACATATAAGAGATAAATTAATATGCTCAGTTTGAAAAGCAAATTCTGCATAAAATAATGCACCATCGACAAAAAAGCGCTACGTCGACAGATGAAAAGCAAATTCTGCATAAAATAATGCACCATTGACAAAAAAGCGCATCATCGACAGACGAAAAGCAAATTCTGGATAAAATAATGCACCATCGACAAAATAGCGCATCATCGACAGATGTTTGCACCATCAGATAAATGTTATTTCAACACTGCTTTTAATTTTAATGTAAAATAATAAAACAAGGCCATAACTTGAACTCCATTCTCTGGGAATTTTTTTAATATGTTTTATGAAATTTCATCTTGACGACGCTTTTCGATATCACCATTGTGGAAATGGATTTAAAGTAAACTGACTGAATGAAACAAATTTCTTAGGCTTGTTACGGTGATTTTCAGGGGGCCAACAATGGCCTTGTGCTTTGTACCAACGATATGGTCGTGCATACAATATTTTCATGTGAACTATTCGAATAAATCGGCGCGCAGCCAGAATCATATGGCATTCATGTGTTTGTCCGGAAAGATAATTTTAAAAGATTGCCAAGAGACCATTTGAAATAATCATAATGGGGTGCCTGTAAATACACTGATAACAGTGTACGCCCTGGTCAGTAGAAATACAAATACTGTCACAGCATGCATTATTGGTTCACGGTTATGGGAGGATCACGAATGGTGTAAAGATAAAAGGTTGATGCTAAATATCGTACATAATGAGGACGTTGTTACTTTGATTAGACCTGCTCCCAATCAAATTGCCTATAATGAATTCTACTTATTCAGGTTTGTCCTAATTGGCTCATCAAATAACACCCTACAGCTGATACGAAGATCTAATCACCAACAAGGAATAAACGCATTTTAGAGGAAACATATATTCAAGGAGGGAGCTACACTACTGACATGCAGACTTGCAAATGATTTGCTAACAGACAAATATTATCAAGAATATTTTTTCTAGTGCACACTTTCAAATACAACAAACGCTACGCACAAGTGCCAATTGGAGTGCTGAAAAATTGAAATACAGTTGACTGGATAACAATTGCCGTGGATTACAGTCGATTTCTCATTTTTATATAATTAGGCAATGATTGAATTAGTGCATAAATTGGTAACTTATTAAATATCAGAAAAATATTTAGTAAAACTTGAATTAGGAAATCTGTCTAGTTTATATGCAATAAACTCTTGATTTTCCGGCGACTTGTAATCATGGAATTCATCATGCACATCCAAATATTGTCAAGTCCAAAGTCATGTGTATGCGGTTGCTATGTTTTGTTTTTTTTTGTTGTTTTTTTTTTTTTTTTTTTTTGCTATGCGTTCTTCTCTTATTGGTGGAAAACATTGCATTGTTGAAGTTTCTTTTGATTGGTTTCTTGCATCAAAGTTTAATTCAACAAAACTTCACTAAACAGAATAACAGCCCAAAATAAAAAATACTGTGATAACTCTTTATATCATTGTACATGTTCTGTTGTGGATATACAACAACGTTGAAAGAAATTGACCTATCTAAAAGCTGTTCTTTATCGATGCACGACGGTCTATGGACCCCTAGGACAGAAAGAGTTGAAATGTTTACATGAACATCAAAACTACATAGCACTATTAGGGATATATATACATTGCAGACTTTTACAGGACACATAACTCGTAAAAGTAATTAAACCAATCGTTTTATGATAGTTTATAAACTTAGTGTTTCCAGAATTAGTGATCTCAATGTATTGTTTGTACAAGTTTCGAATTGGTGGTTTATGTTTTTTGTTTTTTTTTTGTTCTTTTTTTTTCAATCAAAATAAATTTCTGCACCCCGTACGTCTATAAAAACAATATTTTTAGGTCATCTTCTAACAAGAAAGCGTTGTTTAATGACAATTTTGGACCCCCATTGGGCCTGCTACTCCCCCTCAGTTTAGGTGAGTGGGGTGGGGTGTCTGGGAGGTTGCTACGTCACTGTACCATTCATAGAAAATAACTCTGAAGAAAACTGAACGATATAAAATTTCCTCCAACGAAATGCGACGTTTTTAGTTCCAAATAAATCTAGTACATCCGACGTTTTCAGCTTAATTTCGCAATGAAAATAAACATGCAAGCAAACAAGAAGATTAAGTAAAATATTCTATCGCAATGTCAGAAATATGAAACATTAGAACACTGGTCTCAACGTACGAACAAAACGCCATTAAAGCTAGTAACTGAATGTGTCCCATAATTAAAGTGAATTGAAATAAATTTCACACAATAAAACAAACTAGAATCAATGGCAAAAACATATTTACCACATGAGAATTCACAAAGATTTGACATAGTTTTTACGATTATTTACGGTAAATTTGAAAAAAGAATTAGGATATAAAGAGCTACACTTGATGCATTTACTGAAGAAAATGGCATATTGACAAGAAAGGCAAAGCAAAAATTATCAACACTAAGTCATTTGTAGTATTTTTAAAGTGGTGTTTTAACTAGTCTAAAATGCTGATCATGCCAAATTTGATGACTAAAATATTTGTGCTTAATGTATGTCTTTCTTACTGGATCATTCAGACATTGAAGACCACGGAAGTCAGAAGTGCAGACAACTTTGTTTTTAGTCCTAAACATAAATAAAGTTCTTCAATCAGTCTAAGGCGACGGGTGCTCTAAGGCGACGGGTGCTCTAAGGCGCTCGCCTTTACAGATCACTCACATTTCACCATTGTGCGCTTGGGTTCGAACCTCGGCTCGGCTAACGTAGGTATGTAAGAAAGCTTGCCAGTTCTTCCTCCACCAGATATACTGGCCACCGTGTATAGCCTATCATGTGCTAAAAATGGCTTAAACCGACCAAACCAAACCCTGTTCCATTATGGGTACAATACAGAAGGTAGGCATGAAACATTTATACAAAAAAGAGTAATGTTAAATTGCAAGCAAAGATTAATTTAAGTAACTTCAACTATAGGCAAAACTGGAGATATGCACACAACTTTGTATAATGCGGACACTTTTATTACCTATTGCCTAGATAAGAGGGAGTTCCAATACTCTGTTTAACATGGACTTTCACTTTTGACAAGATCGATCAAGATTTATTCGTATGATATTGTCTGAAGCATTTTCAATATAGCTTTCAAAGACTTTATTACACAGCAAACTTAGGCAGTATCTCCAGACATAGAATCTGACCAAACTCATTAATAGAAAGAAGTTGAATTTAGAATGGACCATTTGCAGCGTTTTCATCTTAGACGCATTGATAACATGGGAAGGATGATGTTTGACTGAAACTGGCAAGAGAATATCAGATGATTATATAAATTACAGGTATTGGATTTCAGAGCAAATGCTTTGAGGATGCCATGCCGCCACTTCACACTTTCGTGCGTGCATTACAGAGTCGACGTGGCGTGTTGGTGTTCTGTCGCATACGTCATTCGACGCAATGCCAGATATATACATTAAGCTGGAATATAAATATAATTTGTTTATGGATGTACTCATTATAGACAATGGCACCACTTCGGAATAAAATCACCAGAAATTATATCATCCTCGTATTTAACAATGACATCCGATTTACATTATAAATGTCAGTACTCGGTTGCAAAATCGGTTTTAATATTAAGTACATTTAGATAGTTAATTTGCAAGGCGACATCGGTACAGACGAAAGGATGTGCAATATGAACGACTGCCAGACTGTGGTTCAGTTTTATGACACAAGAAAACACATTTAAGCATTTGTGTATCAAGCTCTCTACCAACCTTCGCGGCATTCTTTAGTTCTCATTTCGCATGTATCACTGCCCCTTAGTTATTACACGGGCAGTAACTTAATGTATCAAACACAGGCATGCGCAACTTCTTTCAGGATGCGGGTTAGATAAGCGATCTTAAGGTATAACGGTACCAATTGTACAACCCCCAGGTGGGCGGAGCTTAAGGTGTAGGAATATTGTATTCAGAAATAAACAACAAAACCAGCTGTGATTGGTGCATTATGTAAGAGTTATACTTTTTGTTAGGCTTAAAAAAAAGTTGAGCCTCTTGGCAACATGTGAGGTTATGTTAATTCATATCTAGGTCACATTTTGTATTTTGTATGATTTTTTTAAAATGTGGTACACATGACTGAAAATGTGTCTGGTGTGACTAGGTAACTATTACCCCTGTCTCGTTCTAGCAGAGTTATCTAGAGTTAAATGCAATGGAGTACCTGGTTCTGTCCTTGTCAAATTGACAATCTAACATTGTTCTCCATGACAGTGTGTGACATGCATGCTGAGGTAGGATAGAAAGTAAATTTATTTCGCAAAACATTAGCATTGAGGTCTATGGAAAAACAATTGGTACCGTGATACCTTAAAATGTACCCGTGTGATAAAACCAGGTCGTTGCGCATGCCTCATCTTACCTATGTCACGAAGACTTTGATATTTTTGGAGGGTCGGAAACGTCTAGTGGCAACAAAATTTTTCTTTAGGGTGATCATACTTCTATTCTTGCATTGATTATGATTTTTTGATGTCATTAATGCCAAATAAAATAGTAAGAATTCGTAGAGTGAATGTATTCACTTTCTTTTTTCCTTTCTTTCTTTCTTTTTTTTTATTTTTTATTTGCTTCGAGTGAACACCATTACTATTAAACAGATAAGAAGAAAATAAATACAACGAACGTGCAACGGCCATACCAATGTCTATATTACAGCAATACGGAAATCCAAAGCATTATGAAATTTGTCAATATACTAATAGATTTTAAAGAGAAAATAAGCTATCTAAAAATGCCTGTGTATAATAATAATAATAATAATAATAATAATAATAATAATAATAATAATAACAATAATAATGAGGACTTGGTATAGCGCCTAATCTTTAGAAGCTCTAAGCGCTATACAACATTTGACAACACTTAAAAAACATATAATGATATGATTACAAAAATAAAAACAAACACCACGAAATTAGAAAACAGAAAACATGCTGTAAATATTTAAGGTAAGGAAACATTATTAGGTCTTTAAGTCTGTTCTTGCAGTTGAAATAGGTGAGTTTTAGGAGCGCTCTTGAATGAGATCACTGTGTCTTTGTGTCTAAGTTCAGTGGGCAATTCGTTCCACGTTGCTGGGCCCTGGTATGCAAAAGAATGTTGTCCATATGATTTCATTTTCATAGTGGGAATAATGAGAATACGAGTGTCAGAAGAGGAGTGTAAGTATCTTGCTGGTGTGTACACATGGGTGAGGTCAGATAGGTATGTTGGACTGGAGCCCGTCAGTGAAACGCAGCACAGAGAACAAATTTTGTGTTTAATTCTGGATCGTATGGATAGCCAGTGTAGGGTACAGAGCAGGGGAGAGGCGTGTTCTGATCGTGGTACTCTAAGGATGATCCGAGAAGCTGTGTTTTGAACTTTTTGAAGTTTCTGGAGTAGATATTGAGACGAACCAGACAGAATTGAGTTATAATAGTCCAGTCTTGAAAGTACTAAGGAACACACAAGTGTTTTAGTGGCATCAGCTGAAAGATACTTGCGAATGGAGCTGATGCGTCTCAGCTCAAGATATGCAGCCTTGCATATGTTCATGACATGTTGATGCAATGAGAGAGCACTGTCGAGAGTGACACCTAGGTTTCGTACTGACTGTGTGAATTTAATGTTGGTGTTGCTGATATTTATTGTCTGAGGAAAAGGATGTGAATGAGAAAGTCTTTGTGTTGTAATCAGAATGGCTTCAGTTTTATCATCATTCATCTGCAGCTTGTTACATGTCATCCATGATTTCACATCGGAAACGCACCTCTCTGCGCCTTGGATGGTAGCTTCAACTTCAGCTGGGTGGCTAGATTTGTATATTTGGGTGTCATCAGCATACAACTGGTGAGACACTGGATGATGATCTATGACACTTTAGAGTGGCTGAGTGTATAGAATAAAGAGAACAGGTCCAAGAACAGACCCCTGTGGAACACCACAACATAGATCAACTGGGCTGGAGTGTTTTCCATTTGCGGAGACAATTTGTGTCCTGTTGACTAAGTAGGACTTGAACCATAGTAAGGCTGTATCTTGAATGCCAAATACATGCTGGAGACGGTGAAGTAATATATCATGGTCTATTGTGTCAAATGCTGCAGACAAGTCAAGAAGAGTGAGGACTGTAATCTTTCCGCTATCCAAAGCAGAGAGAAGGTCATTAACTACTTTCAGAAGAGTAGTTTCAGTACTGTGGCAAGGGCGATATGCAGACTGTACATTGCTGAGAAGACTGTTTAAATTCAGATGAGATGATGAGATACAAGTTGGGATAGAACAACTTTTTCTAAGATTTTTGACATGAATGGGAGATTAGAAACTGGGCGGTAGTTCTTTAAATCGTTATGGTCGAGTGTTGGTTTCTTCAGCAGAGGCTTTACCGGAAGAAAGAGAGGTATTAATAACATCAGTTAGTGAAGGCAATATTGGATCTAAGCACTCAAGCAGCAGTGATGTCGGAATCGGATCAAGTTCACATGACTTTGGTGCACTCTTCATCACGATTGTACGTACTAAACCCATAGATACAGATTCAAATGCTGCTAACGGTTGCCGCTGAAATTCTGTATCGCAACTGTATGGTGACGACGAGTCAATTGAAATTGTGTTGTCAAGTTTATCTCTGATGGTTTGTACTTTGTCACGGAAGAAATTTGCAAACAGGTCCGGAAGGTCGACTAGAGAGAAGGTAGTTGGAAGTGGTGTACATTTGTTCCTTGACATTAGCTTGTTAGCAATCTCGACTAGCTCTTTGCAGCTGGAACTTTCCGTGATTTTAGTACTGCAGTGGGCTGATTTCGCAGCATGGACTATGTTTGTGACATTCTTCTTAGCGGCTTCATAGATTTGCTTATCAATAGTGAGTCTGGTGGAAAACCAAAGCCTCTCAGCTTTACGGCGGTCTCTTTTAGCAGTGCGAAGCTGGTCCCTAACACTGCTACACCACGGAGAACACTTTTGAATTGGTACTCTGCACTTGGTTGCTGGGGCACGTTTGTCAAGCAATGAACGCAGGCAGTTATCGAGTTGTTCTGCTGTAAGAGGTAAGCTAGTTGTTAGGTTTGCTTGGATGTAATGCATTAGTTGGGTTCTGTTTATCATACAGAGGTTTCTCTTAGTAGCAAATAAAGGTGGAGGGTTAGGGACTGATACGTCAAGATGGCATATAATGCAGAGGTGATCTGATGCAAGTTCGTGGGTCACCAGGGAGGACTGTAGAATATTATCATCAGGTCTATAAAGAATCCAGTCTAAAATGTGACCATGTTTATAGTTGGGTCGGATAACTGACTGTTTGAGGTTGAAAACGTGAATGGAATCTAGGAGTTTTGATTTGTATGTGTTTCCAGGACAGTCAAAGTGAAAGTTGAAATCTCCAAGAATAATCAGGTTGCCACCTATCGAATTTCCATACTCCTGGAGATTCGGAAACTGCTCCAAAAAGAGAGATTCAGTCAGCTTGCTTTTTCTACTAGGAGGAGGGCGGTAGAGGCAGAAAAAATGGACTGACCTTTGTTCCAGTGTGAGTGTGGTTTAGACTAGTTCAAACGATGTATGGTAGAAATTAAAGGTTGTAGTGTGGTTAAGACGGTTGATCATGGAGTTCTTTGCGATGACAGCAATTCCACCTCCGCGAGAGTGGCGGGGGAACGACTTGATGGAGTAACCGGTGGGTGTTAGATCCGCGCACTTGGGTTCATCGCCTGATGTTTTTAGCCATGTTTCTGTCAGGAAAAAGACGTCGATATTCTGATCGTTGGTAAAATTAACTCTTTCTGTGCTCTTTTCCGGTGGTCCTACTGATTGGGTATTGAATAATGCGATGCGCAGTGGTATCTCTTGGATAGTTGACACAAAGGTTGACGATTAATAGCTTATAGCTTAACTTGTGATCTCATAAAAATCATCCAACTCATACGAGTCTATACTCTTAAAATAAGTGACAGAAAAGAGTGAAGACAACAAGCTTTGTAAAATTTAACAAATTATTTATTTCCCTAGAATACAAAGTGAAAAATGAGAAAAAAGAACTTACGGTTTTGCGAATTAAATCCAAAAATGATCCAAGAATTAAAGTCACAACTCCTAGCAATAAAAAGTCCTGAATAGAATTCAGTTCAAGTCCCAAAGATATTTAAAATTGAAGGCGATGACGTGTCTGATATGGCCTGCGTTGTACTGATGTGTCAACAGTCTCTTATTGAATCACAGAAATATTATTCCAGCTTTGAATTCAGTATAAATTCCAAGGAATGTCTTTATCCTTGAATTTTGTTAGTGCACTTTTGTATTTCCAGAGAAAAAAATCACTTGAATTCTATAATTTGAAGAAAATAAAATTCAGCCCAAACTGGTCACAACATAATACAACTTAAAGTTCTAGATGTTAAAGCACAACTGGTAAAATCTTCACAATCACAAGATAATATAGTTCTCTGTTTGACTTCAGGTGACAAATTAGCATTTTCTAAAAACAACCATTACCTAATGGAAAATAACCTTCTAGAATGATCTAATGAGCCTTGTTTATTTAAAATATAATACCCTATAAAATTCACTTTGGAATCCCCAAAACCCTAACCCAGATCAACATGTTTACACTTTCTTGTTTACTTGAATAATAATTTGGTCAATGAGCTTATCCCCATAGAAAATAATGAAGCTATTATTAGTTGTTTACATCTATGAAATAAATAAAAAATAAAAAAGTCAATCAAGTCAAACAGGACTGACCTCAATTTTGGACAAGGTCAAGTCCAGTAAACAATGTGACATTACAATAACATGTAATGGACTAAACAAAATTTAAAACTAACAGAAAAACAATTAAATTAAATATACATAACACAACATTCTTTCTAGTGGATACTGAGAAATTCAGCGAAGTATTATTTAAGGTATCATATAGTAAGCATGACAATGGCACATAGAATTTGTTAATAGATGAATTCTTTACCGTGAAATTCGTTTAATGGATTCCCAGACAGATTCCTAGGAAGCACATATTTTACAAAATCTATAGTGGCATATACCAAAATGTATATCAGGACAGTTTTCTGTTATGGTATTTAGACTTACTTATATCCAGGTAGACTTGAATTACGTTACTATATTCAGGTCATGATAATGTAACTTAAATCTTGGCATTTTTCATTCTTTGTCCCTCAGGATAATTTAAAGTACTTATTTGGGGAAACAGAATAAAACATTTCATGTCCTCGGCAAACAGTTCAGTGGGTAGATAATTAATACGTAGTTCGCGAGTCCTAGATCATTTTAAGATCGTAAGTATTTATTTCAAGCGTACTTATAGAGATATCAGATCTTTTCTAGACCACTCATATTTATTTTTCTTTTAAACAAAACCACCCACGAGTGCCTGGATTGTAGAGTACATTAATGCTGTGTATACACTGATGTGCTGAACCAGTCAAGGCTAAAAGAGGCATTCATTTTATTTTGCTTGCTTTTTCAATTTGAAATTTACAAATGGGATGCGACAATATTTCTTGACCACATATATTTATAAAATAAGAATAAAAATATATCTATGGACCACTCAAAGTTTTTATATTCATATAAGACGAAAACACGCAGGAGTCCATCGTTTGGTCGTGTTTTTTTCTAAGACAAAAAACCCTCGAGTTCTTGAATCACATACTATTTTCCTGATTATAATGGACTGAGTGGAGCACATACAAATAAGATATACGGTAACCAGCGCGAACAACACACAAAAAACAATCAGTGACGGATCGCTGTCAGACCGGTCACATTAGACATGTGTTGCATCATACATTTTCTTAACATAAGTATGCATTAACGTAAACATTTATAACGCAAGCAACAACCGTGATTTATTTTGACTTTGTGTTAATGCACACAGTATATGCAAAAAAATATGACACAAATATATTCCGAATGCCATTATTGTCTTATACATGCATTATATCAGACACAAGCTTACCATAACTCTACTAATAATAAATACTGTTATAGGCAAAGGAGCTTCATTAGTGAGCGAATCAAACACTTGCGTGAGGGTGGCTTGATAGTGCATGTTTTCCCTAATTTCCAAGGGCCTTAAGACAACAGTCTTGTCAACTAAAATCTTCTTAAGCGCGCAAATACTACTGCAATTTACCTCTAATAACCAAATGACCACGCATCACAAAATTCGAACTTCACTTGCATGGTCTTCTCATTTAACATTTGCATGACTTATTAGTACGCTTTGTCGAGTCGAATATTAGTACTTCACATAATGCGATACAAAGCACAACCCGAACACATACTGCAAAAGAATTATTCCTATCTCAAATTAAGCGCTTTCGTTTGTTGTACATTTCAGTGTTATACAGTAATACTTTCCTTCGTTGTACACTTCAGTGTTATACAGTAATACTTTCCTTTGTTGTACATTTCAGTGTTATACATTAATACTTTCCGTTGTTGTACATTTCAGTGTTATTAAGTAATACTTTCCTTTGTTGTACATTTCAGTGTTATAAAGTAATAATTAACTTTGTTGTACAGTCCAGTGATATATAGTAATAATTTCGTTTGTTATACATTTCAATGTTATACATTAATACTTTCCTGTGTTGCACATGTCAGGGTCTTGTGCTCTTTTGTATGTTAATGTTTGAAGGCGACGACTGTTTCTTAGTCTAAGAAACGAATCCAAAAATTTACTTTTTAACAAGTTTAAAAACCAAAACTGATAGAAAGTGCGACTATTTAAATTGTACAAATTGTACGACTATTTAAATTGTACAAATTGTACGACTATTTAAATTGTACAAATTGTACGAATATCTAAATTGTACAAATGATGGCGTGTGTTTGTTTTCAGTGAATGTATTTTGTAACATATTCCAACAATAAAATCTCCGTCTAAGAAAGGAATACAAGATCATAGGAATATTAAGCCATTTCACACAAACAAACACATTATTTCTGAATACAAACGATTTGAGTTAGTTTTAGAAACAATTTCTTGGATTATTTAGCCAATCCACTTGGACACAACATAATTTGATCGGCTGGATAATTAGGATAATAAATTCTAAAGCTTCTCTGCTGATTTTTATGTCTTGTAACGATGCCTATACAGAACAAAAGGCAGACCTTAGGGATAAGTCATGCCGATCTTTCTTTGTACTGTAATAATGCCGTACATGCCTAGATTGAAAAATAAGGCATAATTCACACTGACATATTGCTTTGTTTCGATGTCCCCACAGATCTAGAGTCGGAACTAAGCGATAATTCATGATGACTTTTATTTGTTTTGTAATCGTGTTCACGTAGAGCTAGAGAGTCAGAACTAATGCATAATTTTTGCCTACCTTTAAAGCCTGAAATGTGAAATGACTATGAAAATCTTTATGCTATTGTTTGTTGTATTGGCGTTGTTGAATTGAATCTATTTTGCTATTGTTTGTTGTATTGGGGATGTTGATTTGAATCTTTATGCTAATGTTTATTGTACTGGCGATGTTGATTTGAAACGTTCACGACCGAAAATTGTTTGATTCGGAAAGAAAAACGTTAAGTCTATGATCATCGTCGTTTTGTTACGAACCTTCACACAACAATACTAATTTTAGTTATCTACTAAATGCGGTCCTTGAATGTTTTGTAAATTTAGCATCTTGTAGTTTATAAAGAAGCAAGTCAATTGTAGATCGATTGTCAATTTTGGTACCGACATAAATTACCGCTTTTTAATGAGGGGAATAAACGTTGGTGTTATTTTTCTCTGAGATGAGAATTATAAATAATTTTAGATATGTAAAATAACCAACAGTACAATTTTCATCGGATGGAAACTGAGAGTGTTCCGATATGATATTTTATCCGCGTTCGAATTAGACACTATCCTAACAAAGTTGATTAAAGATCACTCAGTAATGTTGTTTCAGTCTCTAAACTTATAAACTTTAAAAGTATAATTCTGAAATTACTCGTAAAGTTCCCCGAATGTAAAGCTTCTTGTTACATACTTGTTGTATCGTTCCAGAAACTTGCAGGTCCTTATCATCCCCTTGCTTTATAAATAACACGGAGTGTGCCCTTCTGCTTGTCTGTACTTTTCCCTTTCCGTCGAACTGTTACAGAATTGAAACTTTATGATATGACTGTGGATGGCTTGTATATCTACACAAAGTTTTGATACCATTCATGGCGACGGGAAAGGGTGGGGGAGTTAAGAACTCAAGCAAGTTTCTTTTAAGTATCGTGTATTATTTACTGTATATTCATATATTTAGTGTAATGAGGACAATTCTTTACAAAACGTATATATGTGGATGGGGGGAAGACGAAGGTTGGCAACTGACATAAAACTGTTCTTTGCCAAAGTATGGGAGCCACTAAAGAACATTGCCCTAGGGCACATCGAACCTTCACGCCACCACTGCCCTGGCTCCTACAAGAGAATGCTGGATACGATTAACCCAGTTTTTAAATATGATTAAATAACGTTATCATACAATTTAGAGAATTTTTAATTCGAACCCAAGCCCTCAGGTAACTGCACCCATCGCCTTGCCTGTAAACACCAACCCCTATACCAACTCGACCATGCACACATCACCAGAAGATAATGCTACAAAGTCGATGGTATAGGCATTCGTGCAGAGCAAACACACTCCAATTGCTTCGGTACTAAATAACTTACTTTGCATGAAAACAAATCCAAAGAACATGTGCATGTGCATGTACTAATAACCAGCCATGTATTCTGGGTGTACACAGTAATGCATCATATGCGTGCCAAGTCCGGTCATATATTCATGTCAACGCGTCTGCAATAAGCTGCGTGACAAAAACTCAGATCATATACACTGATATAAGGTAAAGTAATAGCCTGAAGAAACACAAATAACACCTAAGCATCAATATGTTATTGATAGTAATAAGTAGGGTACTTATAGATGGTTAACATCACAAACCGCTCGCAATTAGGATTTTTGTTCTGTACAAAGTACTTTCCCTAAAGGAAATTACTTCTTTTGTTTTCGATATTTTCTGATTAGCTATAAGTGGCTATTCAAGTACCACATTGTTTCCGCTACGTGAGTCCAATTACTAGCAATACAAAATCGCGCAGAGATAAATTAAAACAGATTAAACAAACATAAAGGACGTTCAAGTTTGTAAATTACCATATATACTTGTTGTAAATTAGTCACAGTGCAAACAATAAAAATCATGATATTGTTACTAGTCTATGCTCTTAAAATAAGTAACAGAAAAGAGTGAAGACAACAAGCTTTGTAACATTTAACAAATTATTTATTTCCCTAGAATACAAAGTGAAAAATGAGAAAAAGAACTTCCTGTATTGCGAATTAAATCCAAAAATAATCCAAGAATTAAAGACACAAGTCCTAGTAATAAAAAGTCCTGAATAAAACTCAGTTCAAGTCCCAAAGAGATTTAAAATTGAAGGCGATGACGTGTCTTTTATGGCCTGAGAACTGCTGATGTGTCAGCAGTCTCTTGTTGAATCACATAAATATTATTCAGGTTTGAATTCAGTATAAATTCCAAGGAATGTCTTTATCCTAGAATTTTGTTAGAGCACTTTTGTATTTCCAGAAAAAATAAGTCACTTGAATTCATTAATTTGAAGAAAATAAAATTCAGCCCAAACTAGTCACAACATAATACAACTTAAAGTTCTGGATGCTAAAACACGACTGGTAAAATACTCACAGTCACAAGATAATACAGTTATCTGCTTGACCTCAGGTCACAATTAGCATTTTCTGAAAACAACCATTACCTAATGGAAAATAACCTTCTAGAATGAGCTAATGAGTCTTGTTTATTCACAACACAATAGCCTACAAAATTCACTTAGGAATCTCCAAAACCCTGACCCAGATCAACGTATTTACTCCTTCTTGTTTACCTGAATAATAATTCTGTTAATAAGCTCATACACATAGAGAATAATGAAGCTATTATTAGTTGTTTACATAAATGAACTTAAAAAAAAATTGAAAAAGTCAATCATGTCAAGCAGAAATGAACTCAATTTTGGACAAGGTCAAGTCCAGCAAACAATGTTATATTACAATAACATGTAATGAAATAAAAAAAACTAAAACTAACAGACAAACAATTAAATTAAATATACATGACAATATGCCGTAAGTTTTATGCCGTAGCATAATGCGCCTGCAGATCAGAATCTATGTTGTTTATTCTACTGATTACTCCTTGCAAAAACTACACGGACCCAGATCAGTCTGTGCATTATGTGACGGCAAATCTTTCTCTGTTTAGTTTGCCGTTGGACACGTCCTATAAGTGAGTACATACGTTTATTGAGAACTCAGTCCACAAATGTTACCATTTTTACTTGATACGATGCATTACGTTCACAAAACAGATGCCATGATTATCTGTCATTATTAATATTTAAGTAAAAATAAGTTAGATGGAGAAAGTACCGTAGTTCATATAGTAGCTGACTGGTTAGAAATTTTAATCGAATGCATCTGCAGTTGTTACGTACTCAGATGAAAACATATTTTGTAGAAAGCTGCAGTAAAAAATGTACTACCCACATCATCTAGGATTTATATGTAGAACGCTTCAAACATTCAATATGAAGTATTTCTCGTGCTTTTAATTTTATTACTATCCACGTAAAGGTAAGCTTCCCAAGAAATTTTTTTTGTCCAAACATCGGAAGATGCTTGCAAACTGACTAATGTAAAATTGGCCAGCTCATACTTTGTTACATTTTTGTACCGCTGTAGCAACGATGTTTGAGTCCCAAGATCATCTCGGATTTGTAGGAGTGAACTTTGACTAGATGACTTGGTCCTAATATCGTTTCCTTGGCACATATTAAAATACCGTTATTTTCGAAGGAAAGCGAACCACACTAAATGAGGTGTATTGTACGCGTTGTATAGTGGAATAATTGGTATATTTTGACGTTCGTTTACGTGGTACTTTCTAACGTAATCGGCCCCGTGTTCTTTAACCGCAAGTAAAGAATTTGGGTATTTTTTAATGCGATAATTTATGACAAATTACGTGTTAAAACACAGTCTTCTCCACGTGGCAGTGTCCCAGGGTGGCAGAGTGGTCTAAAGCACTCGTCTTTTCAGATCTCTCACACATCTCACTTTTGTTTGCGTAACTTATAGTCTCTTCTCGACCAACGTGGGTATGTGAGAAAGCTTGTCAAGGTCTTCCAGGGTTCTTACTCTACCAATATAGACTGGCCGCTGTCAGTCAGAGGCGGTAACGGAGACATTGTGTAGTGATGCTTACTACAGGATTGGTATTAAATGCACACGATGAATCACTCTTTGAAAATAAAATTTTTCTACTCTGTGTCTTATTGTTTCTTCAAAATAGGACAACAAAAATATTCCGAAAAGGAAAAGATTAATTGTTTAGAAAAAAGGCGAATACGGGAGAGTTGGAGAATTCAGTTTGTCAATTTTGTGAAAAATGCCGTGGAGGAATGTCAGAGTCCTTGTTCAGCTCTTAATTAATTTTGATGTCCTAAGTTCATCATTTCTGATCAGTGGATATCGATAATGAGAAACTGCCCTCGGTTTTGCATTTATTTACATTGCCAAACTGTCGCACGTCAATGGATCAAGAGAAAATAGCCATTGAAAGTGATCTTAAACCATAAAACATAATAAATCTGCAAACGTTAAACTTTTATATGTCTGACCAGGTTTTCAACGTATGATATTAGAAGTATATATATATATATATATATATATATATATATATATATATATATATATATATATATATATATATATATATATAGATGCAGTTTAGTTGTAAAAAAATAAGTTCATGATGTTGTATCTCAGTGACCTTATTTTAGGTATTCAGTGTGCTATGCAAGTTATTTGTACAATCCCGTGTGCGCATTGTGACCTTGGTGTTCTGTCCCATCTTGACTGTCTACGATTTAGATCATTCAAGTTCCAAATCATAAGTAATGATTCATATACGCTAGACCAATGCTTTGTCAGAGGCATTCTATACGCTAGACCAATGCTTTGTCACAGGGCATTATGCAGGCTAACTATCATTCCTAAGTCACTTTGAATACTGAAAACGAACGAAAACGTCGTATATCAGAACAAATATCTTTGAAAGGAAAAGACTCACAGCTAGATAAAAAAGCATATATTTTCAGCGACTGAAAAAATGATCATGAAGTAACCGTATGTATAATATATTGTCCGTACCAATCATCAATGTCTGAGCCAGAGAAGACAAAGGTTTTTAATTTTTCAACACGAAACTGAAATGAGGTAAGTTTACGCTGATGATAAATACGTATTTTAGTTTTTTGGACAATTTATAAAGGTCCTTTATTGGAAAGATTTGTAACGACGACAGACAACTACCTAGAAGCCGACTCTGATGGATGTTTATTATATAGGGAATGTGTAAAAGAGGCAATGCAAACATATGTCAAAATTAGTACGGACTGACAGAAGTCATCGATGTGGAAGATCAGCCCTCATGCAAGCATAATTTCCGCTGTCTAGATGGCCAGTGGATGCCACTAAGAAATACTTTAGTGGACGTTGGTCACACTTTCTGTCAAAGTAAGGACACCTTGGAAGTATTTTATTTCTCGATGTAGTGACCAGAAGTGGCTAAAGATGCCTTTGATGTAGCAGCATACTGGTATATCCCTTCGTAGAAAACTGAAATTTATGTTTATTTTTCGAAATAATCTTATATACAAATATACCAAATACAACACCATGGATTTCGCAAGTTTACTGTCCTTGACTTTTGTTTCAAACCTATCAGAGTTTATTAACATGATGCAATTAGCATCATATAACACTCATAGATCTCTGTTCTAAAACAACTTTCTTCACTGAGGAGAAGAGACAATTTTCAACATGAAAAACAGTTATTTATACTCGGAAGATAAGATACATATAACCAATTCTATCGTGTCTGTACTATTACCTCATATACCAGCTGACAGGAACCAGAACCCCTTAATAAACAGAATTGCAGTCGGATCTCTAAATCTAAAGTTCTTGGTAAATCATTACAGCATGTAAACATCGTATTTTGCTGTCTAGTGATCTAGCCAGATAGAAGCGATGGAGCGATCATGAAATGATTGGGAGGATGATTAATACGATTGGATCATATGATCAACACAGTAACAGTAAACTAAGCTTCTAACACATCATATTCCCATCGTGATTTGATTGCCGGTTGCATTTTGTGGTAACTTTCATTTGCCAGGTAATGGAAAACTGGCAGATTTGAATATATGCGTGTATGTGTGTGTGTGTGTGTGTGTGTGTGTGTGTGTGTGTGTGATTTGGATTTTTAACGTTGCTTTAACAATTTTTCAGTTATATAGCTACGATATCCGCTGTGTGGCAGTTTATAGTAATGTCTAGCACTGGGACATCTTACAGCAGACATTTGGCATCATGTCCCACCCAGTCACATTATCCTGACACCAGGTCAACCAGTTATAACGCTACCGTCTTAATGCTGAGCGCCAAGCGAAGCAGCTGCTAGTACCATATTTATAAGGCGTTGGTATGACTTGGCCGGGGTTCGACCCCGCGACCTCCCTCATCCGCTCTAACCACTTCGGCCACCGGAGCGGTCAAAATATATGCTGTCCACTTAAAGTGAAATATAATCTGTCTACTTGGAAGAGAAAAATGCGCTGTCCATATGGAATTATTCAGTCAGATATCATTAGACACTCAATCACGGACGTTTTGAGCAAAGACATATTTGATTTCTTGTTTTCTTACTTTCAATTTTGACCGGAAGTAATTTGTATTTTTTTCCTTTAAATGGTCTGAGGAAAACTGTAAAAGACGTAATTTTAGTTTTGAAAAAATATTAACCTCATTTATGTAGTCATTATACTTTTGTTCATTTTTGTAAGAAGAATGTATAAATAGGAAAATAAGTAAATAAAAAAATCTAATGATATTGACATATGAACAAAAATCTAATGACATTGACATATGAACCAACTTGTCAACTCATCTAAAATCACATTGATATTATACATCAACTCATCTACAATCACACTGATATTATACATCAATTCATCTAAAATCACATTGATATTATGTCAACTCACCTACAGTCACATCAGTATTATACGTCAAATCATCTACAAACACATTGATATTATACATCAACTCATCTACAATCACATTGGTATTATGTCAACTCATCTACAATCACATCAGTATTATATGTCAACTCATCTACAATCACATTGATATTATACATCAACTCATCTACAGTCACACTGGCATTATGTCAACTCATCTACAATCACATTGGTATTATACATCAACTGATCTACAATCACACTGATATTATACATCAACTCATCTACAATCACATTGATATTATGTAAACTGATCTACAATCACATCGGTATATACGTCAACTGATCTACAATCACATTGTTATTATACATCAGCTCATCTACAATCACATTGATATTATACATCAACTCATCTACAATCACATTGCTTTTTTTACATCAACTCATCTACAATCACATTGCTTTTTTTACATCAACTCATCTACAATCACATTGGTATTATACATCAACTCATCTACAATTACACTGATATTATACATCAACTCATCTACAATCACATTGATATTATACATCAACTCATCTACAATCACATTGATATTATACATCAACTCATCTACAATCACATTGACATTATGTCAACTCGTCTACTATCACACTGATATTATACGTCAACTCATCTTTAATCACATTGATATTATAAACCAACTCATCTACAATCACATTAATATTATACATCAACTCATCCACAATCACATTGATATTATGTCAACTCATCTACAATCACATTAATATTATACATCAACTCATATATAATCACATCGGCATTATGTCAACTCATTTACAATCACATCGGTAATATACGTCAACTCATCTACAATCACATTGATTGCTACGTAGCCCCCACTTTGTTGGGGGTGGGTTGTAGTGGAAATTTGGTTATCGTTATCTAGAGGGTGATCGCCTTCGGTGTTATTGCCAGGATCGAGTAAATATCAATATAAAGTGTGAAATTTATAGGTGGGATAGATAGAGATCTGAGCAGATATATAAAACAGAATGACACGAACTCCCTTACATGAAAATAACAATTTAATTACATAAACAACCGAGACAATGCATTACATTAGGAAGATACACTTCTTTTTGAAATAAATCATTCACCGAATTTCAAAACACAAATATACTTGTATAAATAGCCGATCTGTTTTAAATGATAGAATTAGTTCATCACAGAATCGAGTGAACAATCGAAGTCATTGCCTTGTACAACTTCATAACCTGATTATTTCCGGTTCATTCCAACTTCACTGTGACTGTTCTCCAACTTTTCTGTGACTGTTCGTCTTGGTCCTTTCCACTTTTCTCTTCTCCAAACTCTCTACTGTCTCGCCTTTTTCGGCCCTCGAACTTTGTGTGGGTAGGAGGATATGTAAGTACGTGATACGTAGATACTTCGATAGGTGGGTACGTGGATACGTCCCGTGGAGCTATTTCACCTTCCAAAAATAAACAAAGTAGCAACCTAAATATTCTGTCAGATATCCTACTGGGAATATATCATTACTCCCCCTCTCGTTATGTCAGATATCGTTCTATCGGAATTCAAACAGATACCAAAGGCAATCTGGTCAAACTAAACATGGCAGACTTTAAACAAACCTAGTTTCCTAAGATTAATGTACTTCCTAACGGCTATTTCAACCTGAATCACATTATCATCACCCGAGACACATAACAGTTCTGTTCTCGTCTCAATTACACAAATGAATGAATGAAATTCATTACATTGCTTAACTACGTTATTTGTAGCGAATACACACATTTAAGTCTCTAGCATATATGAAATCTCACTTCATGATTTTACAACGTTAATTTTAGTCAATACGCACTCAAATCTTTATCATACGTGAAATCATCTAAGGTCGGTGAATTCACACGGATTCTCGTAACTCATATCAACTAAAGTAAGGCATAAAATTCTTAGATACATCTTTTCCTATAACAATCAAGACGACACATTCAAACAATTCGTCAAACATATATAAAGAATATCATTGTACAGATTCATGTAGATGAACTCACACAGTTGTATTCATATCAAGACAATTGATCTATGAATTTAAACAAATAAATTCATGCAAATATAAGCAAATAAATCAAACAAATCGTTTTATTGATATCAACGAATTACATGAGACTGGCGCAAAATACCTTGTGTTTTCAAGCTTCGATCGCTTCTACCGCCAAAATAGTGTCCGTTGACTTTCCAGACATCCGATCCCTTGGATAATTATTTACGAGTGAATTTCTTCTAAATTCAAACTCGGAGTCTCCTACATTTGTTTTCTCTTGCAGAAAAGTGTAGACTGACTAAACTTTTGTGATGGAACATATTAACCAAGAATTTTCGTGTGGGAATCCCCCCCCCCTTATTTAGCGTAACCAATCCGGATTAAATATATACCCCGCCTTTTATGACTAGGCGCCAATATTGTAGTCTGCGTGAAAAATTTCAAATCTGAAAATTCCGATACAAAATCGAAGTTAACCTTTTTCCTTCCAGTTTGTCTGACGGATAAATAAACGAATGCTTAATTAAGAATAGTTTCTCTCCTGACACAGCCATTAACAATCCGTGCATTATGGTGATTCAACACGCGCTTGTCCCCATAAAACTAATTAATCGTTTACCTGCCCAAATTAATGTGCTCTTCATAGATCGACAGAAATTTGCATCCTTACATTGATATTATGTTAACTCATCTATAATCACATCGGTACTATACGTCAACTCATCTGTATACGTCAACTCATCTACAATCACATCGGCATTATGTCAACTCATCCTACAATCACATTGGTATTATACATCAACTCATCTACGATCACATTGATATTATGTCAACTCAACTACAATCACATTGATATTATGTCAACACATCTACAATCACATTGATATTATGCCAACTCAACAACATTCATATCGGTACTATACATCAACTCATCTACAATAACAGCAGTATTATACATCAGCTCTTCTACAATCACATCGGCATTGTGTCAACTCATCTACAATCACATCGGCATTGTGTCAACTCATCTACAATCACATCGGCATTCTGTCAACTCATCTACGTTCACACTGATATTATGTGCCAACTCATCCATAATCACATTGGTAGTATATTTCAATTAATCCACAGTTACACCAGTAAACTCATCTACTAAACCGTCTAAAGACCCATGGCTACGAATCACATAATGACACATCGGTATAAGCACTGATATAAACTAAAGTCATGATTTAGAGAAGACACCTAGCACTACAGTATTTATGCAGGATCCACAAGAATAAGTGTACAAACAGAAAGATACATAACACCAAAAATATGTTTGCTGGTGGACATTATTTTCCCTAAAGTAATTATCATCTGTTTGCTCAAACATTTTATATTAGCGCTAAATAGGCTATTAAATAGTGTCATAGGTTGTATAAATGCATATAAAATGTTCGTGAATAAATGTAGTTTTGAAAGAATAAGATATGTGTTGGTTAATCTATTGTAGGATATAAAAGTGTGAAAGCGTATGGTAGGAAATGACGCACAAGATATGTATGGGTTAAGCTATAGTAGGATATGCCAAGTATGCAAGCGTACAGGGATGATGCACAATATGCGGATGGGTTACGCTACAGTAGGAAATGCCAAGTATACAAGTGTACAGGTGATGACGCACAAGATATGAATGGAATAAACTACAGTAAGACATCCCAAGTATGCAAGCGTACAGGGATGATGCACAATATGCGGATGGGTTACGCTACAGTAGGAAATGCCAAGTATGCAAGCGTACAGGAGTGATGCACAAGGTGTGGACTGTTTAAGCTGTAGTAGGACATGCCAGGTGGGCAAGTGAAATGGAGCTGATGCGCAAATATTGATATGGTACAGCTGGAAAGCTATGTGTCGTTTATAATATTCAAACAGAAATACGCCCATGTGGGAGACCAATAATGTTAAAGCACAAACGATTTCTATTATTTGGCTATCAATGGATATTGTTCCTATTTTTCAATTTCAGTTCCGAAAAGGTCAATTGGTAAGAAAAAACCACAATAATAAATAAACATTAAAGCTTCTTCCGAGGTGGATGACATGTAGATTTATGATTTAAAACGGCACCTGCTGAGTGTCTCTCTAGGTTATTAACCTTAGTTCTTTATTGGTCTGTCGACTTTAAACATTTTTATTATCACATAGACAGTAATATGTATTTAAAATAGGAAGTTTACGGTTCTAAAACTTCCCCATGGTACAATCTGCTCATCAATGTTTGAGATGTGAGTGCTTTTTATTAGCAATGCTGAATCAATTGATATGTCCCTGTGGTCATAATTACTATTTCTAATGTTCATGTGGTATACAGTAGTTTCATGCAGGCAAGATTAATAGAATCTATGTTGGTGTTTACACTAAGACAAGGAAATCCCAGGTGAGGCGTTACATTATTTGTCTCTCCAAAGTAAGGCTAACTAATCAGCTATTGTTCTCTATCGCATGGGTGCGAAAATTTTGTCCGAATAGACTGTCGCAATGAAATGATTTAAAATAATGTTTGTGAACTTATAGTATTGGGTACAACAACATAGAAAGCAGTGTAATTTTTGTATGGGGTGCAGCAACATAGAAAGAAGTGTAATTTTTGTATTGGCTACACCAGCATAAAAAGCAGTGGCAATTTTTGCTTGCGGTACAACAACATAGAAAGCATTAAAATTTTTGTATGGGTACAACAACATAAAAAGCAGTGGCAATTTTTGCATGCGGTACAACAACATAGAAAGCATTAAAATTTTTGTATGTGTACAACAACATAAAAAGCAGTGGCAATTTTTGCATGGGGTACAACAACATAGAAAGCAGTGTACATTTTTGTATCGAGTACAACAACATAGAAAGTAGTGGACTTTGTTGTATTTGGTACAATAACGTAGAAAGCAGTTGACATTTTCGTATTGCATACAACACATTAGAAAGCACTGACATTTTTGTATACGGAATAACAACGTATGCAACAGATCAATTTTTGGAATGGGTTACAACAACACTGAAAGCAGTGGACATGTTTGTATGGGGTACAACAACATAAAAAGCAGTGGACAATTTTGTATGGGATATAACAACGTAGACAGCAGTGCATATTTTTGTATTAAGTACAACAACATAGAAAGCAGTGGAAATTTTGTCTGCGGTACAACAACATAAGAAAAAGTGCAAATGTTTGTATTAGGTAAAACACAGAAAGAAGTGTACATAATTGTATTGGGTACAAACAACAACGTATAAAGGAGTGGACAGCTTTATATAGGGTAAAATAACCAGTGAACATTTTTGCATTAGGTACAACAACAAAGAAAAGCAGTATATATTTTTAGTGGGTACAACAACGTATAAAGCAGTGGTCATTTCTATATAGGATACAACAACGTAGGAAGCATTTGACATTTTTTATTAGGTACAATAACATAAACAGCAGTGTACATTCTTGGATTGAGTACAACGATGTATATAGTAGTGGACATTTTTATATAGTTTACAAAAACGCAGGTAGCAGTGAACATTTTTTTTATCAGGTACAAAAACATAGAAAGCAGTGGACATTTTTGTGTTGGGTACAACAACGTATAATGCAGTGGACATTTTCATATAGGGGACAAAAACGTAGGTGCAATAGCAAAGAAAGCTGTGGATATTATTGTATTGAGTACAGCAACGTATAAATTAATGGATATTTTGGTACTGGGTACAACAATGTATAAAGCCATTGACATTTTGGTACCCGGTGCAACAACGTAGAAAGTAATGGGTACTTTTGTTAATGGGCATTAGTTGATAGATTAAACTATTATAATATACAGATTTATTTTACTCAAACGAATTTGTACATATATTGTCATGTATATTTAATTTAATTGTTTGTCTGTTAGTTTTAGGTTTTTTTTATTTCATTACATGTTATTGTAATGTAACATTGTTTGCTGGACTTGACCTTGTCCAAAATTGAGTTCATTTCTGCTTGACATGATTGACTTCTTTTATTTTCTTTATTTCATTTATGTAAAAACTAATAATAGCTTCATTATTCTCTATTTGTATGAGCTTATTGTCAGGATTATTATTCAGGTAAACAAGAAGGCGTAAATATGTTGATCAGGGTCAGGGTTTGGAGATTCCTAAGTGAATTTTGTAGGCTATTGTGTTGTAAATAAACAAGACTCATTAGATCATTCTAGAAGGTTATTTTCCATTAGTTAATGGTTGTATTTAGAAAATGCTACTTGTGACCTGGGGTCAAGCAGAGAACTATATTATTTTGTGACTGTGAGGATTTTACCAGTCGTGCTTTAACATCTAGCACTTTAATTGTATTATGTTGTGACCAGTTTGGGATGAATGTTATTTTATTCAAATCATTGAATTCAAGTGATTATTTTATCTGGAAATACAAAAGTCTCTGACAAAATACTTGGATAAAGACATTCCTTGGAACCTATACTGAATTCAAACCTGGAATAATATTTCTGTGGTTCAACAAGAGACTGTTGACGCATCAGCACTTCGTAGGTTATAATATACACGTCATCACCTTCAATTTTGGATCTCTTTGGGACTTGAACTGAGTTTTAATCAGATCTTTTGATTATTAGGACTTGTGTCTTTAATTCTTGGATTATTTTTGGATTTAATTCGCAATACTGTAAGTTCTTTTTTTCCCCTCATTTTTCACTTTGTATTCTAGGGAAATAAATAGTTTGTTAAATTTTACAAAGCTTGTTGTCTTCACTCTTTTCTGTTACTTACTTTAAGAGAATAGACTCGTAACAATATAAATCATAATATATGTCACACTTGGGTAAGTGTTCGAACACTATAAAATAAAGAATTTATTTGGAACTGGATTATTAATGTTCAAGATGCTATATGTTTGGACTGCTTTTAAACATAGTCTTCTTCATGTACACTGGCAATAATGTTTGAATTATTCAGTCCAAGATCTATTCTCTTTTTTAAAAACATCAATGCCCTATTGATCTTAACAAAATGTCATGTGTATAGTTACTTTAAGAACAACAAAGAACTGGTTTGTTAACTCTGTCGGCAAACATCGACAAGAAGAACAGAGACGTTTAAACAAAACAGAAAGAGGACATCTTATTGATACGTTTTTAACCTTTATCTTTAACAATGTTTTGACAATTAGATAATTTAAAAAAATCTAAACCAGTCTGTTAATATATACAACATAAAAGATGTCGCAAATCCTAACATTAATGTGCATCAGGGAGTCGTGTTAAAATATGATAACAACGAACTCAGCTATTAAATCTGCCCTTGACCTAGGTGCAGAGATAGGCAATAGAAATTGTACACAACTGTTGGTTTGATATCTTCCAATGTGGCATTTTGGAACAGAAATGCGCACTAAACCATCACATCTTGCATTTTAATTTAAGTTGAAGTTAAATTATGTATTTCAGCTCTTACTTCGTCAGAGATAAAAACACGAAGAGCAGTCTAAAACACTCAACTATACATATGATTACTACACATTTCCTTATGATCGGTTACTACAATCGATTTTTACATGACATTAGCTTACATTTTTGCTGAGATCAGATGTACTTCGGGGAACAATAAGAAATTTAAAGGGATTGCAGTCAGTGCTAACATCTATGGTACTTATTGGTTATGAAGTGCGTAGCAACCTTTTCCCCTGTTAAGATCAATCAATGTATTCCGTAAACCTTTCGTTTTTCTAAAGCTTTAACTCATCTACTTGGTTAACGTAATGAGAGGCTTCAGACTGATTGGAATGAAGTTCTGAAAGGTAGGCTGTAGACCACAATGTCACGCAGATAGACCAGCACAGACAATTGGAATGAATCTCTGAAAGGTAGGCTGTAGACCACAGTATCAGCAGATAAATCAACACAGATAGTTGAGTGTACACAAGTTCCGTTTGCAATAAATCACCCGTTTCTTCAACACCCTGTGAGACTGTAGTTTGTGTTGTACTCGCAAAGGGAATATAAGTATGTTCAACTTACTTACAAAGACTGAATTATGAAAGTTGTACAATTAAATAATGTATGGAAATGGATAAATGTCATTGCATCAACACCGTTATAAATGAAAGTTTTACAAGAAAATAATGTAAGGAAAGGGATAAATGTCACTGTATGAACAGCTGTAAATGAAGTTGTATTCGAAAACAATGCATGGAAATAAATAAATGTAGCTGTTTTAACATGCTTAGTTATAAAAGGAAGTTGGTTAATAGCAAAAGGTTCAGCTAAGATGCAAACATACACCATAGTACAGAGACTTAAATTAGAGACTTCCCACACTTTGCCATCCCATCCTACGGCCACAAAACAACACAACAACGTTATCGCAGAAAATGGGCAAAGTACACATGATAACCCGTTCCTCATTAACTAAAAAAGAAAAAGGAATAACGATAGGTTCTGATCGACCTGCATGGTTATGTGTACCAAATAGACTGTATCTTTGCAAGAAACAGCAAATAAACAAGATAATGAACTGCAAATAAGCTTGAGGAGATTTGCCGTATTAGGAGTAGTCAATTAGCAGAAATTCCTCGTTATTTGTGGAATCTGGTACAGGTGTTTGGTGGGTAAAGGAGAGGAAATATTAATATTAGTCGATATATATAGCTGACCGAGCCATTAATTGGTGGGAGACTATCATATGACATTCCTAAACTCTAACAGCTGGGCGATAGACTAGCATCAGTTATATTTCTTATCGTTTCTAATATCATGATATTGAAGGAAAATGAGAACAGATCATGAATCATTTACATTCGATACAATACTTTGTTTCAAATTTAAACAATACATATTTTGGCATCAACAACTTTTGATGCTTCAGTATAACAGTATTGGTCAAGTAAGGGTGAGTTTTCGATTCCCGATCTGGGTTAGAAAAATTTATATCCCATGACTTTAACATTTAGTATACGGAACGTTCCCGTTTATGCTAGTACCGGCTTAAACTCGGCAGTGGAAATGGTTTTATCTTTATGGCCACCGAGTAAAAGAAATGATATTGACAAACACAACCATCGCGTCGAAATATTTACTTTAATGTGAGAATATTATATTAAAAAATTGTAGCGAGGATTATGCAATGATGCCAAAAGGTACCATTTGAAACACAGCCTCGTGAAAGAATTCGCATCCTTGACTAATGCAGGAATTTAAATGCCTGCGTGGTTGTGTGTTTGTGCCGTCACAGAAAAGATTAAATTGCCGTTCAGCCTGAATGGATTATATTGATTTATCAAAGAGGTAAAAACAAATTATGTTTGATTTTTCAAATATGTATCCGAAGACTATTGAAAAAATTAGCCGTGTTGGGGATCGCGTCGGAGTAAAGACACAGAAACTACTGCGTCAGTATGCGAAGAGTACAAGAAGTTGAAATTCATCGGATGACATTGTAATACTTTATACTGGTCAGCACACAGTGATTTGGCCAAATGCTGGTATAAAAGAAATTATATCTCAGCAGGAAAAGCTATTGACAATAACTCTCTACTGATGTACTCTGGTCAGAAAGTTGATTTACTAGTCACTGTCCCGAGAGGGAAATTACCGTCATGGGTGAAATATAGTTTATGGCTAATGGCCGTACGATCAAATACTAACCCTTGCAGTATACACATCAACCCTATATGTTGTTTGAGGACAACATACGCCTGATGTTAGGCACACTGTCAATCAAGAACACATGGATGATTACTTCAAATGAAAATAAACGTTTCCCGTACGTACGTACCTATAACGTATGTATGTATGTATGTAGGTATGTATGTTTTATTAAACCGCTCGAGATTACTGTGAAACGGATCCGACAACAACTTTCCTCGCCCGCGAACATGACTATGGCTACCATAGCACGCGCGAGATTTCCGCTTATTGCCGGACTTGTGAAGGTGCTTTTGGCCTCAACCATGAAAAAGTGCGCAATCATAACCTTATCACCAGCGCGTATAGAGGAGCCGTGCACAGTGCATGATATCTACAGGTGCAAATTTGCTCCGATTAAACGAAAATTCGCTGCAGTTTATTAATTCCAGCCTGGAGAAGCTTGTGAGCAGCCTTGCAGCAAAAAGCGAAGATCGCTTTACGGTCACTCGTCGATACGGTGACGCAGATGAACCTGCTAAGTTCATGCTGCTTACACGCCAAGGAATCCACCCGAACGTGTAAGTGAGCGACTGGAACGAGTTTTCTGAAGCTCAGTTGCCGCTGATTGAAGCCTTATAATCCTATCTTTCCCCGAAACAATTTCTGCCAACGACTGCGCGCACGCGAACAAGTCTGTACAAGGTCGACACTGCGCATTACTTTTCTTCACTGAGAATGGCCTGGATTGCGCTGCTGTGGAAAATCCGCATCGAACTGGAACTGCTCACTCACATATACCAACATTTATTTCTTGAAAGAGGTATCCGCGGTCGTATAACAATTCCGAGTCACCACTATGCTAGAGCAAATAATCTTCTTGTCGACGGATACGATCCAGCCCTGCCAAATAAATGTTTAATTTATTAAGATTGACAATGCTCATGCAGCCTATGCCCGTGGGTGAAGTCGAATTGGTGGATCCTGTGCATGTGGACATACAGGCGCACATATGCAGTTCTACAGCAACAGCTACATCCAGTACTTCTTCCAAGTCGAACTGGAGAACCCGGATGAACTACACCACGTGCACAGCGATTGCCAGCTAGCTCCGAAATCGCCGTCGGTGCATAGAGAATGGCTGTCCCCTTTCCAGTGTGGGTTGGTGGAAAAGCAAAGGGATAAGCACACGGAATGTTGCGTCTCGAAACTAAAGCTAACAAAGCCAGTCTATGTTGGCACGTCCGTGTTGTACACATCCAGATTACTAATGTAAGAGTTTCACTTTAAGAAGATCAAGCTGCGGTACGATGGCAACGTTAAGATGCTGTAAACGGATAGAGACCCATTGCTTACGCACATTCCCACCGATGACGTCTATGTAAATAGCGTTGAGACACGCTTGTACACGAATTTGACACCAGCGAGTTCTAGAAAGATCATCCACTTTTCCGCAACAATAATAATAAGATATCGTGAAAAACAAATGCAAAGAAGAGTGTGCGGGCAAGTCAATAGAAGAATACAGGGGACTGCGCCTAAAAATTTACTCAACTGATGTTGAAACTGGCGAATCATTTAAAATTCGAAATGTACCCCATGGTGGTTCTCCCGATATATCTTTTTGACACAACGTATATGCGGAAAATTGTGTTCCCATCAAAGAAACATTACACGGGTGTACACTGGTGCTACAAGGTGAATCTGTTGCAGCTGGATACCAAGCGATAGACTTTCATTGATGGAATCACACCTTACGAATAAGAACACCACGCGAGACGTCCAAAAACGTTTGCTACAATAGACCTTGGCAATAGTTATTACGCGGGTTAGCTCCGAATATGTCCCAGGGTTATACTATATCAATTATTTCAACGACACTCGTGTATGTTCCATGCAGTAATCCTTGACTCATGCATGTAATCATAATCGAATAGGGACAACAGCTGTGAGATTAAATCACTAAGAGAACAGAGCGTGTGTTGTCATAGATGCTGTCCGTGTAATTGTGGAATCCCCGCCGCGACGACTGTAAGTCTTTGCGTATCGGATATCGATAGCACAGCAACTATCATAAGTACTCTAGCAAGATTTGCTGTCGGATCTACATCAATAGTAACCGGTGTTGCGGGTAGCGCTGGCAAAATAATTTCGCTGCGGCTGCATTAACGACAAAACGGGATCACCGGTCACGTATGTAATAAACTCCCTCTACACTCGCAAGGTAAAAAACTAAAGTCATAGGGTATACAAAGCATAAACCCAGATTGGTAACGAAAATCTCAAACCCTAACTTAACCTCTGCTATAATACACACTACAGTTCAATGTATTAAAATGGTACAGTCTGTCATTAATAACATAGGTATAAAATATCTTTAAAATTATATATCAGCTGTAAGTTTAGAACATTACTTTGCGTCACACGTTACGGCAATTTGTATACATGTTGCAATTTTCTTGCCTTGCATGTTATTTATACAAAACAAAATCATATAAGGATATGACCACATTAAAATTTAAAAAATCAAAGTTTGTTGTGCAGTCAGAGTTGGGTAAAGCTAATACATTGGTATAGTCTACCAGGTTTGTACAGGTGATTACATGCTGAATTGCATACATGGGTCAGAACGCAATGTCTGTTGATGCACACATATAGCAAAAGAATAGAGATTGAAATACCTGCAGTTCGAAACTTGGCAGATGTGAAAACGTTTTATTCGGGATAAAAGAGCCGGACAGTGACGTATTTCGCATATTAATAATACATACGCATAAATTTATCACTCATATGTACACAATAATTGATGGCTATTTCCGGATTTGTATACAGCGATCCAGTAGGGAATTAAGACTCTACATCGACTGTTCTATGTACTTCCATTTAAAACATCTATCTCGGGTTTCTTAACTGTTCAAACCATACCATTTAAACTTGAGGCTGTTATAAACCATTAGAGGCACTCAATACATTCTATCGGTATCTGTTATGCATCCGTTATATGAGTTTATGTTTGTCCTATGTGTAGAATATATATGTGTTTGCCAAATATATATTGTATCACTTTTACCTTATTATTTCCTGCAAAATCCTGTTTTATACTGAAACCTAGGAAAACTAGTTGTCCTAGCTAGCTTTGCTAAGATATTGGATATTCGAAACAACGTCTGTTTTTGCACCTGCCAGCTCAACCTTATAAGGAACAATGTCTTAAAGATTAATTTTGATTTCATTCCCTCTGAGTACAATTTTTAAATAGAGGTAGATGGAAAGGTACATATAGTGTCTCATTCCACTCCCGGATGGGTGCATATGATTTTCCTTCAACAAATTGTGTTTATTTATCCTCTGTCATTATTTTGTAGTTTGAATAAGTTTTAAAGGGTTTTCCCACGTTGCTGTTAAAGCCACGTTAAAAATACAAAACACACACATCGAAACAATCGGCTACTAAATTGCGTCTACCCAGTTCGTAAACTTTCATAACATTATTTACCCATGGACAGATCACTTTAACGTCTTATCAAGCAACAAACGTTGTTGTTGTTGTTGTTGTTATAGGGTTTAACGCCATTTTTCAGCACAAGATAGGCTATACATGGCGGCCAGTATTATTGGTGGAGGAAGAACCCTGGAAAACCCCGGGAAGAACCACCGACCCACGAGA
>JAECUM010031980.1:0-17802 GCA_016617855.1 Megalonaias nervosa
TATATATATATATATATATATATATATATATGCTCAGATTTACTTTATTGGTGTACATTTTGCATACTTAAAATTAAAAAATACATTTTCGTTTTTACTTAACTTTGTGGATTGGAAAGGGTTTCTATTGTTACCATTGACATCAATATTCGTACTGTCTTTAAATTCGTTGATTGAGAAGGGTTTATATTGTTACCATTTATGACTCAGTATTCATATGGTCTTTAGATTCGTTGATAGAGAAGGGTTTATATTGTTACCATTTATGACTCAATATTTATATGGTCTTTAAATTCGTTGATAGAGAAGGGTTTACATTGTTACCATTTATGACTCAGTATTCATATGGTCTTTAAATTCGTTGATTGAGAAGGGTTTCTATTGTTACCATTGATGACTCGATATTCTTATGGTCTCTAAATTCGTTTATTGGGAATGGTTTCTATTGTTATTATTGATGACTCGATGTTCTTATGGTCTCTAAATTCTTTTAATGGGAAGGGTTTCTATTGTTACCATTGATGAATCGATATTCGTATAGTCTTTAAATTCGTTGATTGGGAAGGGTTTCTATTGGTACCATTGATGAATCAATATTCATATGGTCTTTAAATTCGTATCATGTAGTACCACGTAATCCACGAAATTGTGCCTCGTCAAGGACAGAAAAGCCTTACGACATGGAAATTACTAATTCTTTCTTAATTTACATTTATTTTTCGTTTAACACTTGAAATATATTTATTCCTACTCTAATGCAATTATATCAATAATGCAATACAAGAGTATTCATATCTATAAAAGTGGCATGAAAAAATGTAATTGCTCTCAACTACATTTTCTATCGATACAATTTTAAACTTTGGGAAATAAGATAAACTTCAAGATAAAATGTTACGATCTTAGAATATTTTTAAAACATATTTTCATGGTTAATTTCAGCTTGGTACAGACACAAGTCGGAAATCTCCTTAAGAAAGCTATTGAACTGGTAATTTATTATTTTGTCTGTTTATGTGTTTGTCTAAAGTTTGAAATATTTCAGTCCTTCTCAGTGTCATTTTATCCATATCCAGACAGCGTTTAAATTTCATTTCTCGTTAAAGAGAGAAGAGACGAAGAAGGAACGAATAGGTTGTATCCAACAACTGCTTTTTGCATAATTGATGAGGTGCGAATAATTGCAACATGTAATTTGAACATATGAAGCATGACAAAATTGTGTAATCTATTGCATGATGGTGCCATACTGAAAGCAAATTGCCTATGACCTTATTCTGTCGTAAATAGTTCATTATTTATTTCAAAATATTTATTCTTTGTTAATTATAGGGTTCCGTTAACAAAACTGAACAGGATCAAATAGTGCGTTTGCACGAAAGCTACCGGGCTCAGGTCCAATCCACGAACATGATGAAACTGGTAAGTAAATCTATGCCTAACGTATCGCAGTTTGAACCAGCGGTTTCCAAGATATATTTCCTCGTAGTTACCAACTTTAGCAGAAAACTAAAGTTTCACTCAAAACATCAATTGAAAAATCAGAATATGTTGATACCACAGATATTATTCATGTATGTGGAGATACAAGCAGTTAGGTCTTGCCGAAATATTCAGTTTTAACGTTACATGAAGTTAAGTTTGAGAAGCTCGAAGGTTTTAAATTTATGCCTGAGTTAAATTTATTTTTCAATCTTGAGATGGAGTTTATCATGCATTGGCAAAATAAAACTCACACCAAAATATCTCTAAGAAAGTACAACTAGAATATCGCATTATTTGCAAAAGTATGCATGCCAACACAGTTGTCAGAAGCAAAATAATCCCAAAATCTTTTAAATTTATGGATTTTTGCTGGCCAGCAGGGGTAGCTCAGAGAGTAGGGCGACGGACTTGCAATCAATGGGTCTCGGGGTTTGGTACCGTAACAGAGCAATCCGGTCCGACTGCCGCAGGTTTGCCTTGCGAAAGGCATTTAGCTGATATTTCCGTGACATGATAACATGCTCAAAATGCCATTTAAGACAACTAACCAAACCAATAAACATTTCATGCTGACAAAGAAAACAGTTATCCTAAATTTTGACACTGATTCTGAGAATTTTAACGCTCAATTTGATTAGTGTCTTTTAACCTTTCTTTGAATATGATCCTTAACCACTATCCTTCGATCAAGAATTCTTCTAACTTGTCATGTGGGACAAGTGATTTCCGTTTGTTAGAATATCTTGAAGAGTATGTTTTAAATTTAAGATACTTATCGACATTTGCTGTGTCTCGTACCTTAATATATCTTAAGGGTGTGAGTTGAGGTAACGTATTTTGTGGAATTCATCTCTTCTTGCCTTAGTGCTAGAGGATCCAATTTGGTAACTAAATTAATCAACTGACTGATCATTATGTAATGATAATTTGATTCTTTGTAGTCTCATTCACTTTACACATAGAATCAGTTGTTATTGTCGTGAATACTTTACTACGTTTACCCTATAGCATATACGAAAACGGGAGAAAAGTTATTTTCGTTTCATTTCTGTGATATAAGCACCATATCTTACACAACCTAGCAACTTATATACAAATATTTCATATCCTGCACACTCTTTTGAAAAGGTTTGAATACTACAGAAATTAAACGTTATTTCTTTCACTACATATTATTACCAGTCACATGCCCTGTAGCTGAAAGTAACTAATTGTTATTTGTGTATCCGTGATTCTATTCAATGACATCATTGCCTGGTTTATTTGTAAAGACGTTTTCCTGAAATATCGGAAAGATCATTGAAGTCTTGGGCTAGAGCTCGTCTCTTGTGCTATGACGAACGTCTGCATACACCAAAATGTGTTTGATGATCACAGATTACTGATAGTTCCACCATTTGTTCTAAGCCTAACCCACCCTTATTTGCAATGAAAGCAAGGAAGAGTTTCCTAAGTGCACACAATTGTAAACTTCTGCCGCCTTGCTCCTATAAATAAGAATTAATGAACTTTAACAGTTTAGTTAAACAAACGAATATTTTTCAAATTTCTGAAGCACTCTCTGTTTTGCTAATATTAACATGTAATGTCACGTCCTGCCTCTGCAAGCTAACGGTGTATTCGCTCACAAAATGCAAAAGCTGAACAATATCTCTATTGGTCACATAAATGAGATATGGTAGAGCACAGTAAAGTCCATTGTCATCCTGTCAGTCTGTGGTCCCAAAAATTAACCCGAATTAAACAACAATGTAATCACTTTCCACCAGGCAACAGGTGGTAGAATTTGCTGTTGGTTACAGTGAATTAGACAAGGTGGTGCATAGTAACGTTGATTGGACGAATTCTTAGCTATCTGCAAATTCGAGTCCTTCATGAAGAGTAGGCAAGGGACGGTAAAATCGTAGCTTTAGGGACTCGCACTAAAACTACATGTACACGATTTTCGCAGATCTTATCATCGATAAGGTGATACTGATGACAATAAATGTCAATTGATTTGCGTTTTGTGTTTTCAGGCAGATATTCAGCAAGTATATATTATGAAACTTTTGAAAATTTTGTCAGTAACATACTACCCCACAGGAATTCATCATTTGAGCTGCGACACAAACAAAGTAATCAATGTCTGATCGTTTGTTTACTTCTCTATCAAATGTCATTTGAAACTGGCATACATTTATCTTGTAGAGATATCATACTGGTATTCCTAAGAAATCCAAAGCTCTGGCGAATACATGTGTTTTTGAACATGACACTGAAGATGACAGGGCCATTGCCGGTATACGTCATCTAAATGCATCCATTCTCTCTCTCTCTCTCTCTCTCTCTCTCTCTCTATATATATATATATATATATATATATATATATATATATATATATATATATATATATATATATATATATATATATATTGAGTATATTTGATTTTATTGTGTGTTTGTTACTTTTACATTTTTTTATTTAATTACATGTTATTGTAATGTAACATTGTATGCTGGACTTGACCTTGTCCAAAACTATGTTCATTTCTGCTTGAACTGATCGACTTTTTTATTTAATTTATGTAAACAACTAATAATAGCTTCATGATTCTCTATGTCTATGAGTTTATTATCAGGATTATTATTCAGGTAAACAGAAAGGAGTAAATCGTTGATTTGGGTCAGGATTGTGGAGATTCCTAAGTGAATTTTGAAGGTTATTGTGTTCTAAATAAACAGGGCCTATTAGATCATTCTAGAAGGTTATTTTCCATTAGGTAATGGTTGTTTTTAGAAAATGCTAATTGGGACCTGAGGTCAAGCAGAGAACTATATAATCTTTTCACTGTGAGGATTTTACCAGTCGCGCTTTGACATCTAGCACTTTAAGTTGTATTATGTTGTAACCAGTTAGACTGACTTTCATTTTTTTCAAATTATTGAATGCAAGTAATTATTTCTCTGGAAATACAAAAGTTCTCTGATAAAATTCTTGGATAAAGTCATTCACTGGAATTTATAATATATTCGGACCTGGAATAATATTTATGTGACTCAACAAGCGACTGTTGATACATCAGCACTCCGCTGGCTATAACAGACATGTCATCGCCTTCAGTTTTGGATCTCTTCGGGACTTGAACTGAGTTCTATTCAGGACTTTTTATTATTAGGACTCTTGCTTATAATTCTTGGATTTCTTTGGGATTTAATTCGCAATACCTTAAGTACCTTTTTCTCATTTTTCACTTTGTATTCTTAGGAAATATATTATTTGTTAAATTTTACAAACCATGTTGTCTTAACTCTTTTCGGTTACTTTTTTTAAGATCATAGCCTCGTGCGTATATATATATATATATATATATATATATATCGATCGATCGATCGATAACATTACAGTTTTAAAAAAAAGCAGCGCAATGCTTTGTTAGCCTTAATGTTCTTTATAGCTATGTCCCTATTTTAGTTACCAGGAACATATATATTATCTCAAATTTCCTTTAATTTATATCTACCTCTTCTAGTCTTGAGCTATTTACCTGCCTAACGTTAGTTCCCTTTTACAGGTTGAAACCATATACGGTCTTTCCCATACTTCGATGAGTACAAAGAATGACCTCAAAATCTTGCATATCATTCTGCTCGAAACGCAACAGTACACTTTTGACATGTTCGTGTAAAAACGAATTTTTATGATTATAATCGACACAAAACTCACAAGGAAAGAAAAGAAATAAAGGAGACTGTGTAACACTAAAACCACGTGTGCGTGTATAATTGTTGCTTGGGTCAAAGTGTAATGCAGTTCCATTTTTTCGCATTGCATGTTGTAGAGCAGAGTTTTCATTACACTAAGCATCATGAGAATTATTAGCATTACTAACTTGTTGGGTGTGATTGTGCGTGGGGGTGTGGGTGTGTGTGTGAAGAAATTGACATATTTGTGTGGTTTAAGGTTCTTTTCAGTAAAGAATACTGTCGGTGTACATCACATGGAAACCGACCAAACCCTACGTGTCACGTAAATCTTTGGCGTAAATTATTACCACAAACAGTACACAAATGGATTATAATAAAATGGAGCATAGAGTGAGACCGTCATTTAATAAAGAATTATGAAATTTTCATAAGAAACATATTTTACGTTCATTAATTTATTAAATATTAGCAGAAACATACCATGGAGATGAATTTTGAGGCGCAACGGTTTAAAAAGAAAATTAGAGGCACAGAATACGAGCCATAATGGTTAAGATACGGTATCCGCTTTGTTGCCAGAGTATTTGTTTTAAAGCGGTAACGAAATAGGAAATCCGCCCCTCTTTCCGGTTTAATTCCCATGCAAAATGTTACAGGATTGGATGCATTCAGTTTCAACTTTTGTCAGGAGTTATCAAGTTTGATAAAGGGTGTTTCCTATGACTACTACTGGCCTATAGAGTCACAAATAAAGTCCTTTTCAGCCTGTCAGAGGATTTGATGACTACACGACTTGATATGATTTTGCCATACCATGGTGAGAATATGAGATTTTTTTAAATATATGGCTTACAATTATCATACATCTTTCATGTTTCCTTCTTTCAAATTTCATGATAAAATGACCAGGCGTGTACATTGGCCAGAAACTCTGCGAGGGCCACAGCTCCTGGAGAGACTGTATTAATGACTGGGCCATTGAGAAGTTCAATTTCCAGTATGGCGTCGGATCCAAGAACGGAGATGAGATCGGTCATTATACCCAGGTATTCCGACTTTGAAATGGAGTACATTTCTCGCAGTGATACTAATGTTAACTAGAAATGGAACAGAGGCCATCGACAACATCGGCAATTTATTTTATCTCTGCCCCAACATCTCCACAAAACTCCACACCACCACCACTAACACCATATCCGCAGAGTGTGGAAATACAAGATTATACATGTACTGGCCGACTTTAATATTATGTCAAGGTTACAGGTTAAATTGAGAAGTTCATTAAGATGCATTAAATTTAGACTAGGCAGATATGAACCACGTGCAAGTCAGTGTGAAAGACAACATTATAGGTTATATGAATGGACAAGTTATTGTGAAAGGCATCATTACACGTTGCTAGAATGGACAAGCTATTGTCAAAGACAACATTATATGTTGCTTGAATGGACACGTTAGTGTGAAAGACAACATTATAGGCTATAAGTTTAGACAAATTAATGTGAAAGACAACGTTATCTTTTGAGTCGGTAGAGAGGTTAGTGTGGAGGACAACATTATATGTTATTTGAATGGACACGTTAATGTCAAAGACAACATTACACGTTACTTGCATGGGTAAGATAGTGTTAAAGACAACATTAGGTTACATGAATGGACAAGTTAGAGTGAAAGACAGCATTATAATTTACTTCAGTAAACAAGTATTCGTTTGATATGAACATCTACAGGCACACAGTGCACTTTGCAGTGTGACCTTTGACATCGTAGACATTTTCGAAAGGTTAGTAATGCTGGGTTATGTTAGAGAGAAACAGCACGTGAAGCATCTAACTGTTTGACTGTCGGGTTGTGATACAGATACAAGGGCGATCTGTCAGTTTCGTTAACAACCAGTCTCGGATAAGCGTCGTAAAGAGAGAGGAATAGAATATTAAGATTGCTGACAATGAGTCCAAAACACATATATAAAAGCCTTTCAGTCACTTCTAATTTCTAAAAGACAAACATCGACTTGTAAGTTCAAACAACACACCAAACCTGGCATTACTGTTTATCTGATATCGTATATTAGAATATTCAGTGTTAATACAAGTGCATAATAACTTAAATTTCCTGTGAGTTTTGAAATAAGTAAATAAATATAAAACACATAGGGAAAGACTTCATGCAATAACATTAGCATTAAAGCAACTATCTTCTCCACTATCTTCTCGCATCTTTTAGGATCTTTATTCTTGAATTTTTTATGTCGGATTTCAATTCTCAGTTCCGTTGTTACCTAATGTGCAATTTTTCAGAGTTTCTGTTTATATAGGGCCAAAATTGGGAGTGCCTATCATCGCGCGTTCACCCGTGTGTGCTTGTGTGTGTGAGACTGCCAGAAGTACTGTTTTCGCATTTCACTCCATATACATTTCAGTGCTTATTTTTCATGTGCATCAAAGGAATAGTGATCAAATATAGTATTTTCTACTTGCACGATACAAGTGAACAGACTTGATTTTGTGTCTGAAATTATATATATATATATATATATATATATATATATATATATATATATATATATATATATATATATATCCACCATAGTATCAGCGAATAAATTCTAAGACAGTTTTTGCCCGAAACGAAATTCAGAATGGAATATCCCCGTAACACTTTATCTTTTGGGTTTCGGAGATATCGTTGTGGTATGTAATAAAATTGGTGTCGAATGTACTCAGTGACACGGAGATTTGGAAGACAAAATTATATTCTCAGATTTTATAAAGATGCGCTCTTTTCCGATGATTGTATTGTTTGTCCATTGTGTCGAAAATACATTTTTTCAAATATGATTTATGTCCGGCACAGCGAGAGCACGTGCTCTACATGATTGTTTTACCACCCCATCCCACCCCCAGTTCATTATTGTTAGTCTGTCTACACTGCACAGTTATGCCACGATGACCTTTTGATGGTTTCTTTCCGTCGTGAAAGACGTATATCACGAAACGAAACTCGCCCAGTGTTATTTGCATATAATCTTGTCTCCCCAATGATACCTGGCTCTCCTCAAATTCTGCTTACCTTGACTCAGTGCTCATTTCTGCAAAATAGTCTTCATGAGTCTTCATCATGAGAGGCGTAATATCATATCAATTTACGATCTTTTTCTCGAGTGAACGGGGCTTTAGGAACTACAGAACTGTTTATTATTCATTGCATTACGTACCCTGAGTCCATTTCAATTCACTTTTTTATAGATGATGTTGTGGAAAACTGCTGCTATAGGATGCGGCTTCAATCGATGCGGAGGAAGTCCTCTCTACGGCTGCAACTATGCCTATGGGTATGTATAGTTACTTACTATATGCCTTAAAATTAATCCAATTATTTTATCATTGCTTTTGTTATGTAATATCAGATACCTCACCGCTCCTTTATATAGAAAACGTGTGCGCATATTCAAAAGAATTCCTTAATTTACATCGCTGCATAGAGCTAGCAAATGTAAATGAAAATGAGAAAATTTTTGGACAAGTTACATATTGAACACCTTTTGAGAATACTACGAAACAGTTCCCATTGTTTAACGAAATATTGCAAAGTTGGAGTATGATATGTTGCATACATAAAACCATCAGTGTGTCCCCGTCGTCTTTCATAGGGTACTGACAAATTAGGATTTAACAAGAGGTATAATTCTTGATTAGTCCACTCAACGGAATGTTTATTCCGCCAGTGTGTTCGCCAAACATTGTGCATGCTGCAAATTGCAATGTACCGGTGACCAATACTGTCACTGAGTAGGTGGGAGTCCACAAGCAATTCCAACCACTCTAATAACATTTAGACCTGATATTCCCGCACCCAGGGTCTACGTAGCATTAATACATTTTAAAAGTCGTTGATTCAGTAATTTGTGTCCATATCTGCACTAAATTTTCAGCATATATGTAAAGTTCTTATATCTTGAGGTGGGGCTAATGTTATAAAAGATAACTTGGATAGAATGTAGAATAAAATAATAGGGATTTGGCAGAGCTTTAATCCCACACAAACTCATCTTAACTATCATGCCATTGCGATCAAATTTAAGCACTTATTATTTTACCGTTGTCCACCGGAAAGTGTAACATCTTCTAGAATTTATAAATCATAATTACTGTACAATTTAAGATGCTACTTTGATAATTGAAACTACAATGTTAGCGATATTGATATTGATTATCTGAATTAATAGCAGGTTTTCATTAAATACAAATATTCTGTGTGATTCGTATTTGACAATCCGACCTTCCGAATATTGTAGACGTTTATATACGCTCTGATGACCGGTAGAACTCAATTTCCATTTAGTATGATGCAAAAAATGCCAGATGGCTCTGACAACATTTTTGATTAAAGCTCATCGAATATATGTATGACTTGAATGTCCTAATTCATTTTATAGATTTTTTGTAAGTAATTTGAATATTAGGTTTCATCCATTTTTTTACTCTTTATTTTCAAACGGGTTATTTATCGTTGGCTAGTTCATTCACGTATGTAGGTATTGTGAAATTTATTAAGTATTGAAGTCTGTCACGTGGGGTTATATTGCCACATATGGTCGTAATAGACACTTGGAGATGTATTTAAGGAAAGAACTGAGCAATTTAGTCATTTCTAATTGAGATTCTTATTGCATATTTTTGTGTTAATATTAATCGGCAGATGAAGTTTAATGTTGTATTTAGATATAATTTGAGAAGGGACATTTGTTTGGGTTATTCATTGGAATTACACAGACAGTGCTAAATTAGTCTAAAATACTATTCTGGGACTATTGTAAACCTATTCAAAGGAGTTTAGGAAAATGCCATTGTGATACATCAGGCTGCTGGCATACAAGTTCATTAAAGGGTTTGGAATTCATTTGGAACATTCGATTCTTTTGGACTTGTGTGTATTTTTCTTCGATTATTTTGGACTCAATTCAAAGTCCTGTAAGTTTCTTTGAAATTTTTGTTTTCAAACTTTGATAAATAAATTATTTATTAACTTTTACAAAACTTTGCTATTTTACTTCTTTTGGTTACTTCGTTTCTGGCGATAAAATCGCAATAGAAATTGTGGGCTCCTCCGAAATATGAATTTCTGAAAAAATGTTTGAAACAAATTCAGTTTGTTTTTGGAATTTAAATTTTCTTGGGAGGAGGGGGATTTTTATACAAGTGATTTGTGTTTAATTAGTTAACCTGTATTTGGCTCTGAAATGAAAGTAATGGAGTCGAAATTAAAACCAGATGGAAATAGAATTAAGAAAACAGCTTCAAAAGAACTTATGGAAATTCAAATTCATAGAGGAAATAGAGAAACAAATGCAAATTCAAATTAAGAAAAAATAGAGAGAAAGAGAAATTCAAATTAAGAAAGATAAACAAAAATAAATTCAAATGCAGAGTGAAGAAAGGGAAATGAAAATGCAAAGAGAACACCTGGAAATACATTTTAGATTAAAAGTAGAGCATCAGCAGAACAGTGTGCTGATTATGATGTGGCTAAGGAATATAGCTTATAAGGTTTTGAATTCGCATCTAAGGCATATCGAAAAATGTTTAGGAACTCTAGAAAAGCAACTATCCAAACTTATGTGGAGTTTACGAGGGAGAAAGAATAACTATTTGATAGGTGTTGTGCATCTAAAACGGTTGATCACGATTATGACAAACTTAGACAACTCATATTAGTCGAAGAATTCAAGAATTGCATACAAAGTGATGTAAAGATCTATCTTAATGACTATTACTTGACTAACAATGTTTCGTTAGTCAGTAAGTTTTCCTCTTATCATATGAATACTTCCAAATTTCACAACTTAAAGGAATCACGTCTGATAAGACTGTTCAGAAATCGTTATCTCTTCACTTATTACAAGAACTAGGGCAATTTATTTCTGACTGCTGTAAGTTTAAAAATTTGCAAAAGAATAACAACCAATCTATTCCAAATGCTTTTATTTTTTGAATAGATTATGGTCACGGATTTTATGTATTTATATCAATACATTTATTTGGTTAAACAAACCCAGTCTGCTTTTATTATGGAGAATTATAAAACAATCACCTCGAAAGGTTCTTTATCACCTATTGGTGGTTCTGCCAATCTATTCTTCTTACAATATTAAGGAACACAGGAGCATCTGAGTGTCTTTTATTATCAAGTACTTTGGCTTTAACCTATGCGTTCTCTTCTAGTGAAAGTTTTCTTATTAAGGGTATAGAGTGCGGTTTTGTTAATGTTCATCTCTATTTTGTAAATCTGTCATCAGACTGTTTCAGGACCCCCGATTGTCGGAGCAGTGTATTCTGTGCCCATTGAGGGTGAACATTTATTGCCGCGTAATGACCAAGCTAGAGATCAGGTTTTGGTTAATCCACTTGTGAATAACAAGCCTTGCATGGAACACAAGGTTGATCCTGTTGAGACTGAAGTCCTGATCAATGTGCATTAACTAGACCTATGGCAAAAAGAGTGCTTGAAAATGAGGTTAATCTGGAAATTATTCTTTTAGCTGACAGATTTATTGGTCATGCCTTTGATAAGATCACATTTTGCCAGTCAATAGATAGTGATCATAATGATCTTTTTACTACTCATCCTCTCAATTCTAATCAGGATGTCAAACGACAATCACTTGTCGAACAAGAACAAGATCCTGAGATCTCTTGCTAGTTTCAAAGGTGTGTTAGCGAAACAAACCCGCACATGTACCAACTTGTTATTTTGTACAAAAAAATGGGGCCGTTATGAGAAATTGGCGACCTCCTGGGGTTAAAGCTTGTGATAAGTGATCAGTGAGCTACCAAGCTGATGTTCCCAAGTCGTATAGGCAGGAAGTTCTTAGTTTAGCCGGTGAAACTCCCTAGGCTTGTCATTTAGGAGTCAATAAAACGTATTACGAGATCTGGAATCATTTTTCGAATCCGTCCAATCTGATCAAAGTTCCAATTTCATATCTGAGATTTTCCAAAAAATTTTGTATGAATTAGGTATCCAGCAATTGAAGTCATCTGCATATCATGCTGAAAGTAAGGAGGCGTTGGAAAGAGTTTATCAGGCTTTAAAGAATATGATTTGGTCATATTATTTTGCTAGCGGAAGAGATAGGGATGAGGGTGTTGATTACTGTTAGTGAATCAGTTCATGAATCATTAAGTTTAACCCTTTTGAACTAGTGTTTGGACATACTGTCTGTGGACTGTTATTAAAACAGAAATTTCTTTCAATCCAAAACTTGGAGATTAATCTTCTTGATTATGTATTTGATTTAAAATATAATTGGTCCAAGACATCTAAAGTAGAAAGAACGCATCTTCAGTCAAACATGAAGTTAAGGTATGATAGAAATACAAACGTAAGGAGTTTGCAGCCTGGTGATAAAGTCCTGGCTCTCTTGCCATTACAGTCCTCTAAAAGCTAAGTACTTGGTCCTTAATCAGTTAAAATTAAGCGACTTGAATTATATATCAACACTCTTGGGATAAGGTAAAAAAACAAGTCTGCCATAAAAAATTTCTTAAAGGAGTATGTTGATAGACATAGCCCTGTTAATCATCGAGTCAGTTTAGTTGTAACTGTCCCACAGTGAACATTTAAGCGACAGTGTATAATCAGACTGTAGTGACTTTGGTTTAACCAGTCCCAGAAATTTTGAAATATTAGAAAATTTTCACCAGGAATGTTCATTTACAAGCCCTAAGAAACGAATAGATTACACAACTGTCATGTGAATATGATCACTTGTTTTCAGATGTTCCAACCCGAACAAATAACATTTACCATGATGTCGAAATAGTAGATTCTTCACCAGTGAAACATTATCCTTGCAGGATGAATCCTCTCAAGCAGTATTGTCTCAGAAGGAAATTCAACATTTGCTGGAGAATGGTTTTATTGAATCAAGCAAACGTAATTGGAGTTTTTCATGTATACACTACTTAATTACATGTCACAATGCCTACCCACGTAACGTGAGTAGCCAACCATAAATAACTCAAAAAATCGTAAACAGGTTTATTATTAGAAACTTGTCAACGCCTATTTACTGCAATAATTATACTAATTTTTTAATTTCAAGAATATGAGCAAAGTAATAAGTATACATTTTTTTATATTTTGTGATGATAAATCAAAGATTAAAAAAGGAACCAATCTGGGTAAAGTTTCGGTGGCTATTTTGGCAGATAATTTGTCAAAATTCCGCACTAGTCTAAACATTATAATTGTAAAGCATTTTTAAATAAATTTACAAGTTTCCCTGAATTTCACGGAACATTAGGTCATTGCTATTATTTCGGTTATGATAACTTTCAGAAGTCCCCGAAATACATTTTTAAAGATATAAGTGAAGATTAAAGTGTCAATGTTTGGCTTGTTATTATTTTCATGTAACGGTTTACCCTAGTGATTAAGATTAAAACATCGATCATTTCTGTGTTACAAACGTCTATTCAAAGTAATAAAATAATATGAGTGTTAAGGTGCTGTATTTTTTATTTAGTCTGTGTCGATCAGGCGCATGTTAAATCATTATTCCTAATCAGTACATTCTTCGCTGAGTAATGTAGTGACACTTTCTGGCCATGAGGAGGTAAATATTGACATTCACCATTGTCAATGTTTATATTAACGTAATGACGACAGAAAGTCTAATATTTACACAAAACACAGTAAGCAAGAATTAAAAATGATCATCCTATTCCTAAATGCTAATATATGTCGATCAGATGATGACGTCATTGCTAAGTAATAACAAAGAACGTCATACCGGAAAGTTGAGCAGAGATGATAAAATTGTCGTGAAGCAAGCGAACGTTTATCTCTATCTCGAGAATAATCCGTGTTAATGCACATTAATTCGTGATCACCGTTCAGGTCGACGGAGTCATGGTGCGATTGTTCGTTATAATCGGTTGAGAATTATTATAATCGAAATATAAAATACTGACTAGTTTTGAAACATTTTGCTTTGAAACTCTAAGTTAGGGGCTTATCTCGTTGGGGTAGATAAATTACAATTAACTAAGCTACAATTTCCTTCTTCAAAAAGACAAATGAAAACTATTCATCATTTAATGCAAAGTAAAAGCATATAAAAGATCTTACAACATATTTCATGGAACAAACGTTACGTGAACTCAAGACTATTTTTCTACAGGCGAATGGTCGTTTTCAGATGGGAGTCTTCATTTGGTATTGTTGGTTGTTATTCATATGGTCCACCAATTCATGCACTCACACGTTGGAGCCATGACCTTGAAGGTAGTGTTGCAGAAGCGTCCGCCACAATCTGTAATTAATTTGAACTAATAATGCATTTTCTTTCCATTTTCTGGGTGCACAAACTAGCCCCCATATTCCTTGATATCACGACAAGTACGATTGGAAAGCATAAATAACATTGTTAAAATAGTACATGGATCATGTTTTCGAACAACTTTCACTTTTACCATTGATTGGCCGTTTAACGACCGTTGTTATGGCCGTTCCGACCAAAGCGAAACCATGGGTTCAACAGAGACGTTGGACACAGATGGCCATCATATTCAGTGGTGATATACGCCAAAGCAAAGTAGAGAGAAATATGTCGCCATCTTTGTTACAACTCTACCTTTTTCACTCCTGTAGCTCTTGTCGACTATTGTTTGCTCGGATCAGAAACGTTCGATCAGGGGTGTTTAGGCATCTAAACCAAGTAAGTCTCTTTCGCTACCTTACTTGCATGGAACAAAGGTAACCGTTAGTTACAATTTGGTCGGAACAATAACGTCAGAAGACCATTTGTGATATACCCAAAAGGGCTACCCAATCACCTTAGTGTCACATGGTCCTGGTCAGAACATCGACAATTCACATCCCAGAGCCCTAAATGTATGCCCGTGCTTAGTATCATGCGAATGAAAGGTGAGCAAATAACACTCTACATGAGTGGTACAGCAGTATATATTCAATTGTGTCGACTGTCGTATGTTCCTGACATTTAAAATTAACTTCATTTACACTCAGGCCACATTAAGACTGAGATAAGAGGTATATTGATAAGTACAATTCACCTTATTATGGGAAAGTCATTTAATCTCCAGATCAACCACACCAGCCCTATGTGCCATGGCATTTTTCTTATTTCACCATACAGAATTTAGTTCTGTTAAAATTTAAATACTATTATATTAAAAGAACATTAATAACTGCCTAACATGGACCAAAATTTTATGATCCATAATGAATTTCTAAATAACTTAGATTGCACAGTTTTAAAATCTTCAAAGAATAATTCAAAGCAGAAGAAATATACATGCGTTAAATTCCTTTGTAAACATCTAACTACGATTAAAACATATACAGATCCAAAGTGCAACCACAACATTATGGCCTTCTTCAGATCCCAGAAATCGCCTCAATGATGGAATCGGATCTGTACTTTTATTTGATTATAAATTGTCCTCTCATAGTCAAGTTTTGAAATGCCATGTCATGATGTTGTCTATTATAACAAGATAACCGAAAGGCTTATGCTTCGGACATTCAATCACTCGAATGTAAGACAGTGGCCAGCAGATATCAACGAATCCTCCACTCCTGTCACTTATATAAATCATGCAATGCTTTGCCATTATTACGTGCATGTACTTTACCTACAAGATGACAAATATTAATATTTCTTTATTTATTTATATCTCCTCACGCCAAGCACATTGTGCAATATCCAAAAGAAGATAGTCGGGAGGAGGAGATGGTACGTACCACAGAATCCTTCGACTGTGCAGGTGTTTGGACAATCGGCACACTGTTTTCCAGACTTCCATGGAGCTTTCATATCATTTGAGTATTGCCTGAAAGGATTGTGAATAGATTCCAATAGTTAATGGACGTCCCAAGAAGGGACAGATGCTGTTCTGGACGGAAGAATTTGTATCAAGAAGAATCCACGAGAAGTGTCTTTCTTTCATAATTCTTTGATAAAAACTTACAAACTGTAATGAAAACTCTTTGACAAAAACTTACAAACTGTTGATTGCTCCGTCACTGCACATGAAAACACATAACCAAAACCTTACAAACTGATGATTCTGCCGTCGCTGCCGGAAAGTGACTAAAACTTCTTGCTTCCTAATAACGTGGGTTCTAGAAACAAGATCCGAATACGTGTAAGGTATGCAAATATAATTTCGGACAACAAAATTTGGCCACAGTATCAGTGGTACAGACCACGAGCCACTGTAAGCTTTCTATCAAATGTAGGCGTCCTGGGTCTTAACAGCTTGCCCAGTACATTGGGAACAATCTCTGATTATACACAATTCGTTTGAATTTAGTTACGTTTGATATATGTGCACGTATACATGCTTGTTCCATATAGTGGTGTTAAAATAGCTCATCTAGAGCAAGTACTTTTTAAGTTATCCTGACTACTGACGTTAAATATTTGTTGGGCTTATCTTGTATTTTGTTCCAAACTCAGATACCCAAAAGCGGCTTGCTGAAAACCAATAATGAATATATAATTGAACTATTATGCCATTCTAATTCAAAAACCCATAATAAGTTATTTGTTTGAATTGTTATATCATTACAGTTATAAAACAAAGCAACGTAATAAATAAATATTTGTCTGATTTGTTACGCCATTAAAATTAAAAAGCCTTTAATAAGTATTGTCTTGAACTGATATAACATTATAGTTCACCTACTCATAATAGCTATTGCGCTGAATAGATACGCCGTTATAGATCAAAACCCAGGTTATCAGTACTGAATTTGTAATCATTCTAGATATTCTCCTCATGCATCGACGAACCAAGCTTTTATAAAATCAAAACTTGGTTGTGTTATAGTGTTTATACGCCACTACGAGAAAATAAATAAAAACACTACTCACGACCATTGGCTTTGGAATCAATGTCAGTGATAATTATCAATTTGATTCTTGAAACGCAATTTGTACAAGGTCTGTTCAAAATCTGTTCTGCATTTATGTACAAGTGACTGTGTTCAAAGCTCTGTGAAGCACAATACTACGAAAAGACCATTGACCTCACTGCAACATGACTTACGTTTGATTTTAGGATTCATTCGATTTTGTTGGGGTCAGATGTACACCACTGATGACTAACTGTACGTTGCAATAAGTATTTAATTACAACTAAATTTCAGTGCGACCACTCATAACAATAATTGTTTTAGTTAAAACTAAATGTCTGCGGGACACTGTTTTCGTTTGCTCATTTTGATTTCGACTTTAATGCCATATTTAATGATTCTCCTCCGAGCGGAAACAAAATATTGATAATGGAAGACGTTCCATGGACGTATGATCATCGCAGAAGTTTCTTTTCTGCTCAGTGACACTTTGACCATTATAGCTGAAAACTGGATCTTGTCTTGACGAAATAAGGTGATTTTAAAATGAATGTAGATAAAGTCTGATTTAGGGAGCGAAACAATAAAGACAGACTAATGTATTAGCCGTCAATAGAATACATTTACGATCATGAACTATCCGACTCAAGGTCGGGGAAGAAAATAAAAAGAGTCTACTTCAATATATGAACTGTTCTGTGGATGGATGGGTGGATAGATAGATAGATAGATAGATAGATA
>JAECUM010031981.1:0-12706 GCA_016617855.1 Megalonaias nervosa
ATATATATATTTGTCGGATTATGACCGGTCCTCTTCTGACTCTACCACAGTAAAATGACTGTCTGTCTGTCTGTCCTTCCACATGCAAAATGTAGTATCTGCTTGGGATTAATCTTATTTTGCATTGAGATCATATCATGTTAGATTTACTATTTTCATGCATGTTTTTCTGCGCGTTTCGAATCGCCGTCGGAATTCGATTTTCCTGCATGTTGCTGGTGCTACTTTTGTGGTAAAAAGAGCTGGGAAATATCTAATTTCGAAAAGGAATTCTTGTGAGAAGGAAGTGAAATAGTTGCTGTTGTACAATGCTACATGAATGAATGTTACGCTCGCCATGTTAACCGGTGTTAACCGGTGTATATTGAAATTTATTTACAGTTTTACGTCTGTATAATAACTTTTAGTTTGATTAATACCTGTGATATTTACAGAGTAATAGTTTATTTCTGAAATTGTAAATATATTACCTGACATTCTGTTAACTTCTGTGAGACACGGGGCGTATGTATTATCAAGGTGCGTTCATAATTAGGTCATTTAGGTTTACTGTTACCATATGTTCACAAGTTGCGGATTGCACGGAATATGCACAACAGTAATTACGGAAATACTTTATAGATTCTATGGCAAACATGTGCAAGTTTCTGCAGGGCACGGACCAGATAGCGTTTAAAAATTTCACACATATATAATATCAATGTACCCGGATAAAGCCAAGTTGCGGGTCTGATGTGGCCAGCGGGCCATTGGTTATACGTGCATGTTGTGTGGAATATGCACAAAAGAATAATGGAACAGCTGCCAAAAGTTATAGATTGTATGGAATATGCATACAGTAAAAGCAGACAAAAGTTGTAGATTGCATGGAATTTGCACATAATAATAAAGAACATATGTTGTACATTGTATAGAATATGCACACAATAGTAATGTGTAGATTGTATGGAATATGCACACAACTGTAACGGACACAAGTTGTCGATTGCACGGAACATGCACAGAATAATCACGAGCATACCTTTTAAATTATATGGAATATGTACACAATAATAACGGAATATGCATATAATAATAACGGCCATGGGTAGAGGATGGGACAACTTTGTCTTTTTTTCAAAACAATTTTAAAACTGACCACCACCCCAATGGCCTTTTTCCAGGACTTTCTGCATCAGGGTAACTACCAACCACTTTCAGCTGACAGCTGTGTCACACTTTAGTGCCCTTGAAATATCCTCCTTCATCTTTAGTGGCAGTACGGAATCTTTGCTTTTGTTTCGCATCATTCGATACGAAGCTACCAACGAATCATTGCAGTTTAGGGGACATTTTGCCAACTTATCGGAATGAAAATGCTGTTGTGCGCTGACTAACCAGTAGGGAGACACGGCTTTAATACGATCGGAACATAATTCGGCCATTTCCGTCAGATCGGGAAATAAACTCGGAAGTAGTTGTAGGAATACACATCAATCTGAGGTGTTTGGTGATTCGCCTCTGCGGAGTACACTACATCTGTTACGATAGTAAAGGACGAGATTGTTCCGGTAGTGACTTTGTCTCGTTCCATTGCCACATTGTTGCAAATAAACGAAAGTAGTTCATAATATAATTCTTAATGGTGACGAACTAAAACCGAGGTTTCATTATCGACTTGACGGAAAAGGCCAATGATTTTCAGATTGAGCTTTACTATTTAAATTGCCAACCACCTGTTACGTGAATAACATAAATTATGTGCGAATGACGTCACAGACTAATCAGTAGGGATACGCAACTTTAGCTAGTTACCAACATGTGATGTTTTTGAAAGTATTAAGCTGCATAAGTGAGTAAGACGGCATCATTTACTTCTACATAATGAGTTACTGATTATAGATTATATTGTGTTGACATGATTGTGTGAAATCACAAATTTATAAACTTAGGTTACTGTATCGTGGCACTATGTTAGCTAGTAAATGTAAATATTCCAATTTGTCTTTAAACAAGTTGCAATTGCTAATGTGCCTTGTTGACGTAACAGACGTTATCTTGATTAACCTTTCTCATGAAAATCAAAGCTAACTGCTTCCACAGATACTGATTTGCCAGTTAGACCGGGTACTAGCGATCGATAACGGCAATTAAGCTGCATGTATACAGTAAAAGAGGATGTAGATTTTGTTATGTTTGGGACTTGTTCATTGAATAATGACACCGTTTCCGACACCCAACGAGCCTAGTCAAAGAACTCGGTTGCACAATAGAAAAAATATTCAATATTACAACACTTACTACACAAGTAACTAAAACTTAGGAATACATAAACATCTTTATACTGAAGGGAATGCTTTGCAGTATATTCCCTTAAAAACATTCATTAAAGTAAAAGGTGTTCTAACTGATCACTGCACATTTATAGTAAATATTGTAAAATGTTCAGAGACCTATGATTACAAAAGACACACAAACAATAATGATGTACGTGTGAGTGTTAGTTACTTAGTAGTCTTTGACTAGAATGATTGTAATTTGCCCTACGATTTGTAATTAAGTGAATTTTAAAGCTTTTTCATACATTCACTCTACTCAGATCAATGAAGAGCTTTCTCAGATTAAGAACACATTGATTTACCCATATTAGCGACAAAATCGCATATAACTCTTACGTAATAGTAATTATTTCTTTAAATTAAAATTTGGTAATGGAGAGAAAAATTAGCAATTAAAAGTATGGTGGACAACAGTTTACAAGTTTGTAGCATGTGTAATAATAATAACAACAAAAACAATAACAATGACAATAACAACAATAGCAATAATAATAACAACAACAGCAATAAAAAGAACAATCACAACAACAATAACAACAATAATCACAACAATGATAACAATAATAATAATAACAACAACAATAATAATAACAACAACAATAACAACAACAACAACAACAACAACAATACTACTACTACTACTACTACTACTACTACTAATAATAATAATAATAATAATAATAATAAAACGATGACCCGTTGTTACAATGTAAAGAAATTTTCAAATTCACTTATTGTTTACAATATTGACCTGTGACTATATTGCAAAGTGCTATGTATGTTTAATTTATATTTTTGCTTGACATTGGCCATGATTGAGGATAGAGGTTTTGTGTATCTCATTTTTGTCATGTTTGTAAGTTATAAATAAGTTGTTTGCTGATATCTGAGTGCAAGGTCTAGCTTTATTTACAAAGTAGGAATGTTCTGGACGAGAACTTGTGACCCACATCTTGGTCATCATATTGTGTCTTAGGTGTTTATATAAGGTTGTGGTATAGAAACTTATTCCTATTTTAGTATCAGTCTGTGGAATTAGTTTCAGGAATCAATTATTAAAGTTATTCATTGGAATTACAAGTTATCATTGACGTTTTGGACTAAAACACCCTTTCATGATTATTGCGAATTCATTCAAAGCCATTTGGGATTGTATCATTGTGGTACATCAAGACTGTGAGTACCTCAACCTATTCAAGACTGTGGCACGTCAGCACATTTACTATTGGAATAATTCGAAACACTCTGTACTTTTGGACTTGTGATACAACATTCAGGATTATTCGGAATTCAGTTCACAATTCTGCAAATTCCTCTTAAAGTTTTCACTTTGCAACTTAGATAAATTAATTTATTTTGTTGATTTTGATAAAATTGTTTGACTTTACTTCTTTCTGTTACATAGTTTAAGACCACTGAGTCGTAATAAAGTCACTATTAATTTCACTTATTGCATGCATGTCCAACCTTTGGCCCTCTGGGCGGGACTAGGTTGTAGCCGCTTATACATCATTGGTGTAGCCTTAAAAATCGCTTATCCGGCCCGTGAGTAGTAAAAGTAATTTGAGGTTTCTATTTCAGAGACCCCTACCCCCCAAAACGTTATACGTTAGCATTTTTGTCAGCAGCCTTTTTTAGCTTAAAATGATGACTTTCATATTTCTGAAAAAATATGTTTTGTTGGGGTAAGGGTGTCTCTGAGATAGAAACAACTCAATTATTTTTACTACTATTACACTCTAGAAATTATTTTTTGTAGTTTTAGAATTTTTTTTTATATTAAACAATAAAATATTATATATAATGTCCTTCTGTTATCCAACCCGACATGTTGGATTTGATCTGAGAAACAGATTTTGTAAGAGATTTAATTCCATTAAATCAGCCTCAGGTTATACTGGTATAAAACCTAAAATAATAAGCGATTGTATTAAAAAAGTTGGATATCATATATCGCCAAAATATGGATCAGTTTGGTTATTCGCGACTGAAAATGATGTGAGAATAACGGGTTGGGCAGATGATTTGATGACATTTATTGATAATATGGTTGATATTTTATTTGATAACGATATTTCTAAACTAAAAGACAAAAAATAAACAGCAGGATGACATTCGGTCTACCATTCCACGAGTTCTATCAGATAAACCTAATGAGGTTCTAAGAGTCTCTTTCAGACATACCCCCAAGGCGAATTTCTAAATATACAAGACGAAACTTTAAAAACTCAGAGGGCAGTCTATTTTATATGTAGGCCTTTTTTTTGTGGCTAACTGGACTCTTCATTTTTGTTAGGACATTACCCCCAGCGAATTCCTAAATATCCGAAACCGAAACTTTAGAAACTCAGAGGGCTGTCTATTTAAAGGCCTTTATTGTGACCAGGAACCTAATGAGGTTTATTTTTAGTCTAGCTATGGTTTTTTTGGAATGGCCCTTGTGTGTGGTACCCCTTTAGCGAAGTCACAAGGTCACAACCTCACATCATCCCGCTGTTTATTTTTAGACGGCACAGACGGCACAAACATACACATAAACTTATCCTAGCGGGGGGCCTTATCTACATCCAACAAATTTCGTACACTCTCCCACCATGGCGACACCTGGGAGTGCAAAAACGCACCCACCACGTGTTTACATGGTGGGAGCGTGTATTTTGTTTGTTGAATTTCGAGGAAGTGCTCCGGGCCCCCCAACCTTTCCTAAAATTTCGAGGGGCAAATCCAGAGCCCTACCCAACGATTTCGTCCGTGAAGGGAACCGAACTCAGGGCGACAGTATCAGAATCCAGCATTCTTAACACTGAGCTATGAAATTCAGTTATATATATATGTTAAAAAAGTTATTATATAGTTACCTAATACTACACAGGCTATTACAATATACAGAATAAAAAAATCATAATTATTATAAACTATAGTGTGCATTTCTGAATAAAATAACATTAATTGTAAAATATTTCAATTTCCAAATACATTGGAGAAGTCTATACAGTGTGTATAAAACCAGCATTTCTGTCAGTTAAAAGTCTGTGTTTCATCAGCATCGCTAGGAGATAGTGAGAAAAATCAATAAGTTTTATAATTCGTATGCTGCATGCTGTCTAAAAATAACTTGCTGTGTGAAGTTAAAACTCATGTACTTTATAGTCACAATTACAGTTTTTTTGAATTTTATGCCTGTCTGTTTGTATGTTAGTTAGAATATTTATAGTCACAATTACATTTTTTAAAATTTTGTGTCTGTCTGTTTGTCTGTGCAAGTTCTCTTCTGGAGTTAAGTGCATTTTAGAGAGTTTGAAATGCTTTTTAATAAAAACCAACGTTAGTCTTATGTAAGTTCACATAACATAGAAGACAACTGCTTGCTACTAAGCTCTGCTTAACGGAGTTGTCTAGCTTGATCAACTAATACCTTGCTTAACGGAGTTGTCTCGCTTGATCAACTAATACCTATGCTTAACGGATTTGTATAGCTTGATCAAAATGCAGTGAATTAAGCAAAAATTTGAGATAAAAAGACTAAAACTTACTGATTATAAGTTTTATAGCCAAAAAATAAACCACATTTTTACAGTGTAAAATCTAAATCACATATACTATGTTAGATAACTTATAAAAGATTTTAAACTAAGCTGGAACAGTATTATCTTTCTTTAAAAAAGGTTATATTTCTTGACCAACACATAATATTTCCACACTCGCTATCAAGTAATATGTGCTATCATGATTATATAACGAGAATTTAATTCTACCAGATACTTTACGATGAGATTCGAATAATTCTTTCATCGCTATCTTACTGAGAAGATACTTACTACCTTTTGCAAAAACCTTTGACCTGTCCAAGTCTATACTAATTTTGGTATACCGATTTTGGCTGATTGGATTATGTAAATTATCATATTTCAATGCAAGCTCGTCTCGTAAACTTTCGAGATAACTAAAGTATTTGCTGTCATCTGATCTAATAAGGGAGAGTTTGATTCTGTCAATTTTACTAAAACAAATACCTGAAATTTCATCATTAAATTCAAATGATAATTGTTGGTTATTGATCATTATTTTTTTTATTTTGTTATTAACTCCATCTGCTAATGTTAAATTTTCAAACATTATTTCTAATGTTTAGACAAAATTAATTGTATAATGTCCAATCGCTAGTGTCTTAATTCCATCGCTGCAATATCTTTTATCATCAAAATTACTTAGTCCACGTTTTATGATCGTATCTGTTTCAAGTTTATGATGGTTTGTTCTTATGACATTAGTTTTGATAAAACTGACGCTATTGTTTAGCGCTGCTTTAAAATCGTCAAAATTCATCATCTTTTCACATATCCTCGAGGAATACCTTTAGCTTTCTTTGTAAGTTTATTGTCATCTAATATAACAGCATACATTTTGCTTCTTAATCCAACAAACGCTCTCACCGGCACAAACATAAATTCATCTTTCAATTTACCAATAACTTTTTTATTCGTATTATCTTGAAATCCACTATATGCTGGATAATCTGATAAATCAAACAGATTTTTTATTATTGTAAATATCCTCATAGACATCTTCACATTTTATATTATAAACTAGCGAGTCCGTATCAGTAAATAGCAACTCCGAATTTGGCCATTGCTTTTTGGTAAAATTGTAGTGAAAATTATACATCAGCCACTTCGATATATCAAGTACAGCTGCACCAACATAAATCGGTTTATTTAACTTTAAATTTGTCTTTCGTCGTTGTATTGCAGCAAGATTTTCATTAAATATTTTCATACTAACAAAACCATCATCGTTAACTAATTTATTTCTGCGACTAATATCATTGACAATTTCTATAGAAACCCTCCTCCGAATGTTTTCCATCGTCTTACCGAACACCGAGTTGTTCATTAACTTGAAAAAGTTTTTCTCAAAGTCGGTCTTAGCCACAGCACGACGTTTCGTATTTAGATCAATATAATTTGCCATCCACTTCGACTCATTAAACTTTAGCACGAGGTGGACCTTTCTCAGAATTAGTCCAGCATCTACTGCTTGTTTTAAATTTTTGTAATGCATAACGTAATTTCTTTTATCTAACAAATTTGGAACTAACTTATTAACAATCGAATTTTTTGATGTCGTCGTTGCTCGTTGTTCAGGTGATAATAAATTATAATTAATCATCATAGACTCTGCGCAAAACGGGTAGTCGTTATGTAGACCATGTAGCGAACTAGGATAATCTAGATCAACTTCAACAAAATATAAGATATCTGAAAAATCGATGTTAATTTTTCTAGGTAAATCTTTTTCAGTTTCTTTAAGAAATTGATCTGGAGTTATCCAATGAAATCCACCGTGTGGCATTGGCTCTGACATGGCCCAGCCATACAAATTCACACAATTTAGATAAATAATATAACTCGACGGGAGATTTTTATCGTAATTTTTCAGATATTTGTTATTAGCGGCTGCATATTTCTTTGTTATGACGCTAATTCCGCCTCTGATACTTTTTTCAATAAAGTTAAACATATCGACATCTGTCAGGAGATCTAGTTCTATTTTGCTTGTTTTTAGCAGAGCGTCCCAAGACAGCCCGGGAGCAGAATAATACCAACAGCGATCTAATCCATAATTTGTATGACTAACCTGACGAAAACTCTAGCAGCAGGAAGGGTGAGCAGACCACTCTTATAATTAAGACAAATTTTAGTGATAATTGAGGCAAGTGGTCTGTTCGACTGCCGTACCGCGAAATCATTTGTCTTAATCATAATGCAAATATATTCATTACCAAATGTCTGTCCACCACCCCCCCTTGCTGCGGTGGACCCTACAACTTGGTTTTCGAGCAAATTTTGCATTATGATTAAGACAAATGTGTAAGGTTCGACTGCCATACCGCGCATATCATATTCCTTCTTGTCTGCTGTTATCTTACACACACATGTGGTCATTCACCCTTCCTGCTGCTATGAATTTATCCAGATCAACTATTGCATGTATATACAGTGTGAGGTGAGTCATACATAATATATGTACTGAGATAGGTATGCGTACCGATTTTTCAAGGACGTGTGACGTAGTAGTTCAAACAATAGTTGTGTTTATCGATAGTCCAGGTATTTGTGTGCAGTTTATTTCCGTGTTTTAATTTTAAATATAATACATTTTAATCGGTTCATACATATAATGGCAAAATATCTTAATAAAATTATAAATATTTATTTATTTGTAAATCAGACATCAAATGCTATTGCACAATAATCACATATAATAATTTCTAAAACGTATATCCGTAGTCGAGTTCGTTAGCTCAATGTTAAAGTTGCTGGAAACTTTAATACTGATGTTTGCGGTTCGACCCCAGATCTCGCCGAGATGGGTTCGGGTCCTCGGGTCGCCCATATCTTTTAATAAGTAGGGGGGGAGGCATCCCCTGAGATTTCGATAAACCACCACGTATCTCGTGGTCGGATTCTATTTTGGAATTCTACCCCGGGGTTTCGTGGGGGCTTTATCGAAATCGCAATGCCTAGACAGCCTTCTGAATTGCTAATATTTCACTTTCGTCGATTAGAAATTCGCCGGGAGGTGTCTATGCAATACCCCCCCCCCCCTAAAATAATCAGTAGTATGCCTTGAGCTCTCTGCCCCATGGAAGAACCCCCAAATAAACATCCAGAAAGGGTGTTAGCCAAAAGAAACAGAACATGGGCGTGTCGCATAATACGTCATAAGAGAGACGACAATGTAAGGACCCCATGAAAGTTACACAGGCTATCGAGGGGCTCCATTGAAGGGTAACCGCTAGGATCTACTGATTATTTTTGATAAATTAAAATACAGACAAACATGCATACATACAGACATACATAGAAAGAGGAAATAATTCTCTAGCAGAGGAGGAGCAGAGTTAATCACAGATTAACCAAAGATTTTATCTAGACCTATACGATATCTGGATCTTGGGTCATGAAGATTTATTGTTATAAATCCGAACGGAACAGCTTGTGCTTGAGCAAAAAAGTTTCTGAACTTCATTATGTCCATATCCCCCGAACACCAAGTATAATAAATATTCTGTAAAGTATAATTATCTACTCCATTAAAGACAACCAAAATATTGCAGTTGTCTCTGATCACTTTAGGTATTTGTGTATATCTTTGTGTAACATAAATCACGTCCGTATTCTTGTGTCTACCTCGAGAAAATATTCTAGCCGGATTAGATTGTTTGTCCAACATAATATCATCGTACACCACTAAATTATTAATAAATCCATTTAGGTCATCTACAGATGGGGCCTCATCAATATCGGTGATAAAGTCAACAACATCGTCTCCGTCTTTATTAACTGATTTCACTTTCTCATTAAAATCTTTAAGTACTTCGTAACAGTGCTGATCATCTACGGATGGTGCTACTATATACAATTTACTCCATTTTAACCATCGCATTATTAAATTTAATAATAGTTGTGTTTTACCTGATCCAGATGGACCTATTATAATCATTCTTATTGAATTTGGTAATGCTGAATGGTGCTTTACTGGTTCCTGTTTTCGTGTTGCCGAAAAATCAATTATATCCATATTATTAATAACATGAGTCTATATTGTGTTCGATGTAGATTATCTACACCCACTACTGGACTGACAACAATAATAACAAACAATAAACGACGTGCATTAACAGGTAAATGTGTAAAATGCGGCACGAAAAAAATATAAATTTATCTCCATGTCTGATTCCCTGACAAAGTCAGGTACAAAGACAGGTGGAGATATAGCCGCTTTATTAGGAAAATTACCAGGAACTCCGTGGGCTAAATACCCCGGTGAGAAACATATTTCTGGATATAATTATTGCGGTCCTGGAACTCGACTTGATATCCGACTTGATAATCAAGATCAACCAAGATCAGGAGAGTATCCAATAAATAAGATTGATAAAGCGTGTCATGTTCATGATGTTGCGTATAAAAGTAAAGATTTACAACAAAGGCATCTTGCAGATGTGAAATTGATTCATGCATTAAATTCTATACCTAATAAATCTGTCAGAGATAAATTAGCTACTTTTCTAGTAAAATCTGCTATGAAAGGTAAAATAATGCTAGGGGCTGGTAATTAATTATATAAATATTATAATGGAATCCATTTATTATAGCCCAAGAGGATATTGGAGAGGCAGATCAGCTATTACTAAATTATCTGAAGTAGCAAAAGTCTCACATTCTGTTGCTGCAGCGTGGTTAGCACGACAGGCAATATGGCAAATTTATCTACCACCACCTAAAAATATTCAATATGCACATTTTGATGTCAGCGTCCCTAATGAGGTTCATCAAGCAGATATTTTATTTTTACCACACGATACCATTAAAATTGGTAAACGTCAGTCACGCACATACAATTACGCATTAACTGTCGTTGACGTTGCAAGTAGATATAAAGAAGCTGAACCATTATCAACAAAGACAGCGTCTGAAGTTTCATCTGCGTTTGAACGAATTTATCAGCGAGGACCTTTGCGATGGCCACAGTTATTACAGGTTGATCCTGGCAAAGAATTTCTAGGAGTAGTATTATCGTTAATGAAGAAACATAACGTTAAAATCAGACGAGGACATACTGAAATTCATCGTGATCAGGCAATTGTTGAACGATTTAATCGAACACTTGCCCAGCGGTTATTTGGATACCAATATGCAAAAGAAATATCTACTAACTTTAAATCTGGTGAGCGATCTCGTGAATGGGTTGCAAGGTTACCAAGTGTGATAGCTGCATTAAATAATGAAATTACTCGTTCAACTTCCATGAAACCTTCTATTGCGATCACAAAAAATATATACCCCGTAGTAATGACAGACAACAACCTCAACCAGTATTAGGTAATGCAACTGTAAGATATTTATACGAACCTGGTGAACTTGAAGGTGGTAAAAAAAGAACAACCGATCCTATCTGGAGCGTGACTACACATACAATTTCTAGTGTGGTTAGATCCACTGGTAGACCTCCAATTTACAGATTAGATTCGAGAGCCCCTCAACGTGGATTTGTACGTGAACAATTACAGGTAATTCCTAAAGACACACAATTACCACCACATACAATTACATAACCAGAACCAGGGCGTCCAGCGCCCCGACGTCGATTACATTCAAGACAGGTCAGCATCACATTATCACGTGTATGACCAAGATCACTATTAATTCTATCTACGGTAAATTGTCTTGGATTATTATTCGAATATTGCCACAACATATTACAGTTACAACTTGCACAATTATTATTCTGTTGTGTTTTTAGTTTTATAATAAATTCAACATCAATATCAAAGTCACGCTTATTTTTTTATCACACTGCTTATAACCATATAGTTTTTTTCTTATTACGTCATTGCTAACAGTCTGATCATTATTTTCTATGAAATTAATAATAACCCTATGTAGTTGAGATATTCTTCTGACTCTAGAAACTGCGAGATAGACTAAATTCGACCATTCAATCCGATCATCTATAATCCAGATATTTGTATCAGAAATAGTTAACCCTTGTGAAGAGTGAATAGTTATAGCGTATCCCAACGTCCACGGTGATTTATTCATATTCAGCGCATTCTCAACGACATTAATATCGACTAAAACAATATCATTCAAAACAAGATTTTGTACTCGGACATTTTCAGTGTCTCCACCAGGAATTTCAACATCAATATTCTGTCGTCGAGTATCTGCTGGGCGATAACACAAAGGTACAGGTAGATCTGAAAACTTTTCTTTATGTAACATAAATAATTTATTTTGTAGTTCATCACGAACTATTTTTCTACTTGCAACTATTAAATCAGCGGGATTCCATAAATTTAGAAAATCATTCATTGAAGTCTCTGGAATTACTCCGCGCATTATTTCACATTGTACTCTGTCTGGTTGTAGTCTAATTAACCTTTTAAATTCCTTCAGCGGTTCATCAATAGCTCTATGGTCATCATTTATTTCTTGATAATAATCTACGTTATTCTTCAGCCATTCATGTGGAGACTGTCCAATAAAAGGTGGTGGTTGACCATGATCACCGCACATTATTATAGCAGTATTTTTCGTCAATAACCATTCAAGAAATGTTTTTAATATTTCTAACGGCACCGTGCATATCTCGTCCCAAATGATAATTTTAGGTATATATTTTTCACCCATTCGTTCGGGAGTCCATGTGTCTCCACACCATCTAAAGAAACCATGATAAGTACACGATTTTACTCCTCGTTCTTTTATTTCTCTGGCTAATTTATGTGTCGGTGTCAAAACAATTATATCCGAATTATTATTCATGAATAATTTAATCACACGAGTTGTTTTACCTGAACCACCGCATCCATTAAGATA
>JAECUM010031982.1:0-10344 GCA_016617855.1 Megalonaias nervosa
ATATATATATAATAATAATAATAATAATAATAATAATAATAATAATAATAATAATAATGAGATAGTATGTGCAGAAGCATTCATATAGGTGGTTTGCATAGAGTATCAGCCAGCACGTGCAGACGCGTTCGTTTTGTTATACATAGTATTATCAAGTATGAGCACAAGCGTCCGATTACATGTTTTATATACGCTATAATAGGATCGTGTTGAGGTGATACGTGAAATGACAGAATATTTCATACTCTGCACATTTAGTTTAAAGCGTAGTGTAGCTTTGTAATTAAGCTGAAGAGGAATGTTGCACGTGCTACTACCAGTAATCTTTGAAACATTTCGCGATTTAACAATAACCGCGTTGTGATGGAGAATAGCGAGGTTCAAGTTCGAAGGCTACACGAGAAGCTAACAGTTTTTAATCATACGGCATGAAAACGATATGATTATAGATCCAAATCCATACAGCGGTAAAGTAAAGGAACAACGTAAGTCAACAATGATATTATATAGATGGAAATCCATACGGCGGTAAATTAAGGGTACAACGGAAATCAACAATGATATGATATGGATAGAAATCCATACAGCAGTAAAGAAAGGGTATAACGGAAGTTAACATGATATGATATAGATGGAAATCCATACGGCGGTGAAGAAGAGGATAACGGAAGCATTTTTGTCCTTCATATTCTCTCGAAGCTTTTGAAAAATGGAAACAACTGTCTCTCCGTCACGTTAACTCCTACCGTTGCAGATGCAGATTCACTTAACTTTCTGCTGTACCTTCCTCATGACAAATTTTGGTTGGACAAGGTGTCTGTTTCCAGACTGACCCCCTCCCCCTGTTTCTTAGAGTTAAGGCAGTTGCAAGGATTTGACCTTTTGGATTAATTCAGGAGACAATATCCACTCTTTGTGTCCTTACCCCGGTGAGCTAAGTCAGGAGGCTTGAATTTGGGATGGATTATGTTTTACAAAACATTGAATTCTTGCACACTAGAGGGTTGTTACTTTTTGTAATGTGTCGAATTTTGAAGAAGTACTGGATCCTAAAGTTGAATAATTAGTGCATTAAAATTTTATCATAGTCAAGCCAGAAAAGTCTTTCAGAAAGTTCACTTTGATATTTCTCTTGCTTCATCTGTGAAACATAAAAGGGCCTACGTTTAAGCCTTCAGTGGAATTGACCCAGTCATCGTAACGGTATATTGGAAGAAAGTACATTAGAACTACGACCGTATCTGTTCGTAAGGGACCGCATGTCAAATAATTGATCTTCAAAGTAAAGCTAATTGCATCATATTCTAGGCTGTCAGAAACTGATGAAAGACATGATTATTTTGGGAACAATTTAGGAACAGTTGCTTTCGATTGGTCAGTTAAAATTAAGGCATACACTTTGGAAGTAATCTGAATTTAAGGTAACTGCTTGGCTCAGAATTCTTAAGTCCAATTTTGCTTGCGAAAAGTCGAATTTGAGACTCCGGTGGAAACCTGAGAACAGAGTTTCCCTCGTTAACAAAGTAAAGAGGCCAGATAGCTGTCTTGAAAGGAAAAGACAGGCTATAGTGCTATGATGCACGGTTTGTGTGGAAAAGGAAGAGCATTAAGGTACGCAGTTTTAATTTCCATGTAATTTTCTATTTTTTTGTTGGTTTTATGCAAATGTGTTTGATATGTTTGTGATGTAATCCATATATTCAAATGTGTAGAATTTCTTATGGTTATATGAATTAATTTCCTTTGTCTGTAGGATGATACTGTTTATCGTGAGTTAATGATAATTGCATATTTATATATGATTTTGTAATGCTCAAATCATCCTGCAGGTTATTGGTTACTGTAAGCTAGAATTTAGTGAATCTTATGCAATAGTAATCGAGTATTTATCTTATTGAGCAGAATTGACTAGCCAGCTGTAAGAAGACGTACAGTAATGTGTTCTGATATATACGGCAATTGCCGCGTGGAACAGGGACGACGAACTGTTTAATTAATGTCAAACTTGGTATATTGCAATGGTCATTTGTAACTATAGATAACGATTGTACCTTACCTCAGATACAGTATATTTGTAAGGACCGTTAATCGTTAAGGTCACATTATGTCAGAATTTATGCAGTGTGGATAGCTATTTACGTTTCTGAATAACGGAAGTGAGAGATTTTATACATACGGATAGGTGGTGAAACATATACAGCTTTAGTCGTAATCTTGTCATTTAAGGGAACAGCTTTCTATATCCTCCCCGAAAGAACCCGATGAGGACAGTCCAAGAAAGAAGTCCGCAAATAGGGAGTTCAGAATAGAAGGGTCAAGAGGAAGAACCAAGCATGCACGCTAGACGTGTATTACACAAAGTCAAGAGAGTACGACGCCAGGTGATGCAAGTCGAGCGTGGATATTGTACTCTTTTCACCACTCGTTACTATGATGAACGAATCCGTAAATTGAACACTGCTATTAAATTCCGTTAATGTAAGTCGGTTGGATTGTAAATGCAATTTTTGTTTATGTATTAATTAATTAAATTTATTTTATTTTATTGCTTAAGGGGGCTCGTATTTGTTTATTTCTTCTCAATAGTCTCGCTTAGTTCTCTGTCAATGTTCTATCTATCTATTCACACTGGGCAATAACATCGAGGGAGGTCATCCCCTAGATAACGATCGCCAGATCATTAACAGAGGGGCACACGCACGTCGCACGCCACGTCTTCTCCATTCCCCCCGTTACACTTTTTCTTTACGTTTTACATCCATATCGTGCAATAATATTGTAAAATCCGATGTTCAACATAAATAATAATACAAACTTGGTTGAATTTTCAATACATGTTAAACGAAACGAATAATGTATGAACGTGAAATTTTAATATTACAAACGACTGGATATTCCTTTACATCAATCTAAGCTTAAAGTTACATTGAGAGAGAGAGAGAGAGAGAGAGAGAGAGAGAGAGAGAGAGAGAGAGAGAGAGAGAGATTTTCTGAATACTATCTTTCACTTCAGCGTTTATGCACAGTAAACCGGTTTTTGCGCTGAACGACTATTGCATACACTGTGTTTTTCTCAGTCCTGTCACCTCTCTTTACATGTATAATAAAGCTTTTGTGGATAAGTACAATCTTGTTTTGTAAAGGCTGTTTGAAGTGTTGACTAAAATATATGGTAGTCATCGCTTAATTGTCGTTATCATTATCACTGTCGCCTTCATCACTATCGCCATGAGAAGGACGAGGAGGAGGAGGGCGATACTAGTACTACTACTACTACTACTACTACTACTTTTACAACTGCTGCTGCTAAGCTGTAACTACCAACCAAGTGTTATTATAAAGCTCACCTTTCCTTACAAAGTGATAATAAATATGGAAGAAAAATATGCAAACAAAATTGAAGAGCGATTTTGGCAGTGGTTTATCTTATATTTATTTGCAAAAGATTTATTCAGAATCTGTTAAGAAGAATAGTTTCAAAATCTCGTTGAAATCTCTTGGAAATCTCATGAAAATCTCTCAGAAATCTCGTCGAAGAAAATAAACGACATTGATTATTCTTAGAAAAACAAAAAAATTAAGGACAATTAACCCCCCAAAAAGTCGTTCAGTGTCGCCCTAAATGCCCATTTTCCATGCTATGTGCCAATGACTCCAAAAAATTCATGTGTGCGTTCTTAATAAATGGATAGACTTTAAGAGAATATTAAAGCTGTCTTACACTCAGTATTTATCTAATAATGATAAAATACACAAAAAATACAACCTGTATGTGGATATATAAGTATTCATCAGTCGAATGGATTATGCTATCTATTTGTTCTGTTATACTTTGCATATTTAGTTCGTACAAATATAACAGGCGATACTAATGACTGATAAAATCAGTTCCTTGATGGTAATAGGGATATTTGTACACGTAACTGTCAGGTCAAGGCTCAAACACCGTCTTCATCAAACGAGGTATTACATGAACGTACATCATCTTGAGTTATTCATGCAGGTTTTGTGTGTATTATAAAGGGTATCGTGTTTTAAAGGTATCTTGTGTATTATTAAGGATATTGTGTGTAATATAAAGGGTATCGTGTTTTAATTGTATCTTGTGTATTATTAAGGATATTGTGTGTAATATAAAGGGTATCGTGTTTTTAAGGTATCATGTGTATTATTGAGGATATTGCGTGTAATATAAAGGGTATAGTGTTTTAATTGTATCTTGTGTATTATTAAGGATATTGTGTGTAATATAAAGGGTATCGTGTTTTTAAGGTATCATGTGTATTATTGAGGATATTGTATGTACTGGGGCAATGCCAGTATTCAGTAATTGTTATGCAGGTGCGCTTTCTATTAGTACTAATTAATATATTTGTGGAAAATACACATTTACTGATACAAGTGAATTTCAGTTACTAGATTTACATTCTATGACGTCATTGTTTCTTGACATACAAAGTAAATATGATAGTCATTTTTATAAAATTGCTGCTCATTTTATATTTTAAATTTCGATATAGTCAAAATATATGGTAATGATGTCTCAGTTTTAAATGGTGGAATTGGAAGATTTTTTAAAAATTACTGTGGGGTTTTTTTTTGTTTTTTTTTCAGAACATATGCTGGCTAGTATATCTTTTGAAAATAATGTTCTAAAGTCAAACTAAAGCATATTGTTTTGAAAATCTTGTCATGAGTTACTTTTGATTAATAATTATTAAAATAAGGAATGGAAAGGTTTACATATTGTGTTTGTGCAAAGTTGCTCTTAACACATTTACAAATGAAGTGTTGAATAACTTAATGATTGTTACTTGTAGATGACGATGAATTGTCAGCTGGTCAGGCCTGGGTCACGATGGTAGGGCATATACTTAATACTACCCGCTCCCTAAAGTAATTTGTTGCTTTTATTGTACCGAACAATTATACATACATACATACATACATACATACATACATACATACATGTATGCATGCATGCATGCATATCTATCTATGTGTGTGTGTGTGTGTGTGTGTGTGTGTGTGTATATATATATATAAATGCAATAAACTGACAACAAACAGTGAAAAACTAGTATCTAACTAGCCTGAGCGCTTTCGACTCTTAATGAGTCTTTTTCAAAGGCAAATACAAAATATAGACAAGACAAACAAACAAAACAGAAAACAGAAAAACCGTTGTGTTTGTAAAACTTTACATGGCTGTTTCTACAGGAATTAAACCTTTAAATGTATTATGTTTCAACTAGTTTATTTCAACTTGTTGCGGATACTGGAAAATATTTTTATTGACCTCTTGTTTTATGTAAATTTATGTAGCGCAAATTATATCCCGGATATTTCATTTGTTATAGTAGTAATTATATGCTATTAAGTAAATTTAGATAACCACACAAAAGAAAACGTGCCGTCTGCAAAAGATAATTTAATTTGTGCATGGCTGTCTTTTTCTAGTCTTCTTGGTTTAAACCGCTTGGTTTCAACGTTCTAAGGCGGCGTATCCAATAAGATTCCTTTTCTTTCCTGGTTTCGGAACTCAAGTTGGGGTTGTGAGCAATTGCAATAAGTGTTATATCACTGAAAGTGTGGCCAGGGGAGAAGAAGTGTTCTGCGACCGGGCTTCTGTACAGCTTCTTTGTCGTCCAATCAGATCTATGAAGGTAGATCCTTTTGTGTAGCTTTTCAGTTTCTCCGACATACTAAAGGCTACAGATCTTACATGTGATGAGATAAATTACATTCTCTGTTTTGCACGTTTTGTTTACACCATGTATGTTTAGTTTTTCTCTAGTCACTGTGCTAGAAAATGTCCTGTCATGTGTTGACAGGTTTTGCACCTTTTATTGCCACAGGGGCCATATTGACTAGGGTGGTCTTTTTTAGTGATTGGCGTTAGCTTCGCCCTGACTAGGATGTCCTTGAGGTTTTTTGGTCTCCGGTAGGCTACTACAGGTTTGTTTGGGAGGATTAAGTTTAGTGCATCCGACGATTCCACGATGGGCCAGTGTTTCCCGATGATTTTACCTACTTTGGGGTTGTCTGGATGGTAGGTCAGGATAAATGGTATCCTATCAGCCTTTTCCTGCTTTCCATATTTTAGTAGGTCACGTGCAAAACAATAAAATATCCGGGATATAATTTGCGCTACATAAATTTACATAAAACAACAGATGTCGTTATGGCTCATCGATTTCTATGTCAATAAAAATATTTTCCAGTATCCGCAACAAGTTGAAATAAACTAGTTGAAACGTAATAAATTTAAAGGTTTAATTCCTGTAGAAACAGCCATGTAAAGTTTTGCAAACACAACGGTTTTTCTGTTTTATTTGCTTGTCTTGTCTATGTTTTGTATTTGCCTTTGAAGAAGACTTATTAAGAGTCGAAAGCGCTCAGGCTATTTAGTTACTAGTTTTGCACTGTTCATTGTCAGTTTATTGCATTTATCTTAATCAATCTCTGACACACGTGATCCCTTGCTGGATCCAGTGTACTTGAAAGGACTGTTGTTCGCCATATGATTTGTATTCTTTATATATATATATATTTTTATATATATATATATATATATATATATATATATATATATATATATATATATATATATATATATATAATGTGCATTTCTCGGGATACCTCACTTCCTCGGCACTGTATATGCAGGATGGTCCTGATGCGCCGTTAGTCCGACACCATATCAGGAGATACGATTGATAGAGTATGTATCACGGAGTGGTGTATAGTATGCGACCCCCATTGTCCTTTAAGCAAAGTTGCAACAAGCCCATAAAATCCCTCATTAGCACAACTAATCATTAACTTACCAAGTCGCTAGTTCGTTCCCTGCCTTTTTTTTAGGGGCGGTATAAATTTGCAAATCTGCTAAGGTTTCGTCGTAACTCTAATGTTTTATACATTGCAGGCAATTTTTTCAATACAGTATTGGAACCAGAAACTAGACGAGCAGATTAATTAAGGGGAATTCTAGTCAGCTCAATGGGCGATCGAATGTCCACTTTAAAAGCAATTTAATTTGTTGTGAAAACTGGTAGAGGTTGCTTGAATAAACAGTCGAGCAAATACCAGGACCAGATGTTGTCTGTTAAGTGTCCCGATTCGGAAGAACTCGTACACGTCAGACTTTCCTCTTCGGCTGCAAACAAATATTCAGTTCTCAGACTACGAAGCACATGCGGCAATTTTATCCGCCATTTGAGATGTAGGTGCAGATAGTACTTTGGGTTAGTTGGTCAGTCGAGAAGAAGCAGGTATGTCTGGCTGCTCAGAGAGCATGAGATACTTTCGTACATTGGCCCGTGTCAAATTTCTTAACTTATGGCAATGGTGTGACCTTTTTCAGCCATTATTCTTTGATGATTAAAGATACGGATATATTTGTGAATTAGGTTTTAGGGACTGCTGCTGTCCTTGAAACTGAAATGAGGCATACACGCCTCCCATATGTACTTCTCAGTATGTAGACAGTGAAATACTGATAGTCAGCTTGGAAGAAGAGCTAGCCACCCATAGCAGTAGACATGTGGGTTCAAGGCAGTTAAAATATTCAAAAAGCAATTATGGATGGCAATTATTTGAATTGCATCAGGCTGTTTAGTATACAATGTTTTATAAAATTATCACACAGGGAAGGGGCTTGAATTTACTCTGTGAACATCACTTTCTGTCATTAATGATGCATGTATGAATTTGGGGGTGGGTGCATAAACTTTTCCTATGACCTTCTATAGAATTGTAAGGTCAAATGAATAATTTTCTAATGCCTTTTTTTATTGTGGCTGTCTAAAGATATGGCCCATTTTGACATGAATTTTGTATTTTGTTTTCTTAATGAATTATTATATTAGGCAGGTTTATGCGGCATCATATTTGTGCATCAGAAACTGTTCCGTTTCCCTGAGACTACAAGACCACATGGCGGTGATGCGATTCTTCTTTTTCCAGTGCATGTTAATAACATTAGCTTGAAGATCCAGAGCAATGACAACATCGTTTCCCACAGATCTGAGTGGGTTCAAGGTAAAAAATAAAAACCCAAACCATTACTAAGCAAACATCGTTCGGTTCATACGATGCAAACATTCGGTTCTAGCTTTGCAGTTTCTGTGTTCATTTTTTGGGGTTATGATTCTTTGTAGAAAAAAGGCTAGCTCCCTGATATACAGGCATACACTGAGACGACACTATCGATGACACAGACGATGACACTGTCGGTACGTGTTTAATTCCGTAATAATTGTACGGCCAGTGCAAATGAATATCAACAAAACTGCCCCCTCACCCTCACCATAGAATAGTGGGGAACATTTTGACGTAATTTCAACATGACGTAATCATCAATATTATAACTTTATAGGTGGAACTATAATCCGTAATAGACATGAACTGATTTAATGGTTTTTTTTTTTTTAAATTTTTTGCTCCTGTTACCTTTTAAATGTTTTTTTATAACAGGGATGTATTATAAGAATTTAACAACGCTACTATTTAAATTTAGGCTGACATTCCTGTAATTTTAGAAAGATATTCACACTGAAAGGAAATCTGATTTCGATAGTTCCATTATCTGTTTTAATTTGCCAGTGCTAATATGATGATGTAAACAAAATACTATCAAATTTCCCTATTGAATGCTGGGTGCAAATTTGATCGTGATATTTCTCTCAATATTTACTTCCTGAGTGAACACATTTAGAGTGTTATAACGAGGTCACTGTGCAAAACACAAAAAATAAATCAGATCAAACATGACTCAAGATTATGGTAATAAAATGGCATAAATGACACTGCAAGCTACCTTCCTTTGGGGACAGTTTTGACCACTTGTTTTCAGGTTTTGAAACAAATACAATAAGCCGTAATAAATAATATTATTTTGAGAAGTGTTTTGGTCACTTGCAGGCAAGTTGTTTGCTCTCTTATTGTATGACGACGGCTTTCACTTATGATCATTCCAGTGTTCTAACTTCTGGTAGTCAACAGCTAGACCATGCTCTAAGTTTCCCTGATATTCCACGGATGTGGTTCTTACAAACTGCGATCCTGATTAATTACGTCAATACAATCTCTGGTCAAAGATATCTAAATTTTAATCGGGGGTGGGGATTGTGGAAATCGGTTAGGCAGCTGAAATGAATGGTAGACATGGTTAATTGACTGCATTTATCGTGCCACCCTGTACATGAGAAATAGGAGAAAACAAAATATCGCGAACAAAAATTAATGATCGCATGCAAAATCAATACAACCTTCTTAAGTCCGTATGAAGTTTGACATACTGTAGCAATATTTTGCAGGTATAATTCCATAAAACTAAGCTCTTTGAACAAAATTTGAACATGTCCAAGAAATTAAGCAACGCAATACCTCTAAGGCAAAATATAGGTTTTTCTGTTAGAAAAATTTGCATTTTCAAGGCAGTGTTCATTCAGTAATAGAAAGCTATCAATAAGCAATTAAATCCGCAGGTCAAACTGAACAAAACACTTATTTAGAATTTGATGTTCTTTTCCATAATATCCCAATGGACTTTCTTTAATAAGATCAGTTTTCACTTTCCGCCATGGCTTTAAAATAGTCCTAAACGTGTGGCATGACTTGTTAAAAAAAAAAACGACAGCACCGTCCAACATAGATGTACAAATTACGATGTTAAAAAGTTGACGAGGCAGGAGTATTAGTATAGGAGCAGTCAAGAATGATTGGCCGCATTCACATTATCTTGGTACGTGACGTAACCTTGAAAACTGGAGGCGTGAACCAAGGCCCCAAATAAACATGTGTGACGCAATGGGATAAAACGGGAGCTGATATTTAAAATTTGAAAATAAAGCTGCGACCGTTCAGTCAGTTAGACAATATTCTCACTTGTCATACCAAACACATTGCAAGGTGGGGACTTAATCGGGGCAGTCTGGGCCGTAGAGAGCGATCACGGGCCCTGGGGTAAGAAACACCCGGGCCTCTCCTGGTTCTTGTTCAAGCAAAATTTTTCTTTCATAAAATTAAAAAGTGTTGTTCGACCCGGGCCCCGGTGATATGTCCCTGATTGCCCCTCCCCCCGTCGGCCCTGGAGGTAGTGCCATTGATTTCTTTACCATTACCCTTTTCGGCGCCCCAATCGACGCCAAATCTGGTATCCTGCTCAAGCATATTCATATCGTCTAACTCGCACTTAATTTACTTTAGATTATCTTTACTGTTAGGTCACAGTTGGGGGATGCGATGGGGCAAAGCTGATGTTCAACACGCGTAATCACTGTAAACGAAAGGAATTTAGTGAAATGATCGAAGAGTCACGGAAAATGAATAAAAAGTAAA
>JAECUM010031983.1:0-15913 GCA_016617855.1 Megalonaias nervosa
ATATATATTTTCAGTGTGAGAATTTGATTCTTAGATAGGGCTATTCTTGCATACGTGATAAATGGCATTTTTTTTTTTATTGCGATGTTCAAATTAGTAAATCACGTAGCCTATCACGTGAAGTACCATGTGATCTAAAATCGCGGCTTTAAACAGACGCTCTCTAGTACATTTAGTCAGTCGTATGTCCACACCTTGAAGGTACAAGGTGTTTATATTGTTGAAGCCAGATTGTTTTTGAAGTTTATTTGTTTTTGGAATTTAAAAATTTATTCTCTAGAAAACTAAACAAGTGCTTTATATTTATAAAAGTTCTGGGAGAAAGAAATTCAGTGGAAATTTATTCTGGAGTTTAACGGAAACATTATAAACTGTGATTCAATCGAGGATCTGTTACCACCAGTACAACGACCTAATCTGACGTCATCGCCTCCATATTGGAATTTCATCGAGATTCGAACCCGGATTATATTAGAACTGTTTAGTGATCGGACTTGTATTTTTCAAATCTTAGGATTATATTTTGGATTATATTCACAAACCGTAAGTCCTATTTCGAAATTTTTACATTGTTTTCTAGGGAAATAAATTATTTTGCTAAAATATACAAAGCTTGTTGGTTCACTCTTTTCTCTTGTTATTTTTGTACGAGCCTACACGTAACAGTATATACATACATACATACATACATACATACATACATACATACATACATAAGAAATGCATATACATACATGGAATACATGCCTTGATATGTACATATCTGTCCAACTTTGCATGTATTCAAGCGTTTAGTTCCAGACAAAAGAAATATAAATTACGATGTCACATTAATTATATTTCAGCGACACAAGATACACATACATTCATTCTCTTGCCTGACACATGTTAAAGTTAGATAACCGACTACGCATAAAAAAGGAAATTTTTCAAATACTGTATATTTATATCCCCGCACCCTCTTTCAAATTCTATAGAACAGAGAGTAATACGATACTTTGTTTGCCCAATATATAGAATCCACTCTGACTACGAGTATTTAGTTTGTTTGGCTAACCAGACGTTATTTTCACCTGCACATGTCGTGTAGCACTAGTACTTGATTGTTTTCTTTGTCAGCCACTGCATTGTTTGATAGAGTGTATTGCTACCTTTATTGACAATAGACGTATTATGTTCTCGTTATATAAAATGGGCACCAAGACGCACACTGAGATTTCAAAGCACATTTAGTGTGGTTTAAGCACTAAATGTGTATGCTATCTGAATGAGCATACGGACAATGCTAATTCATACGAATCAGAGTAGGGCTAATTTCGATTAGATTTCCAGGGCAACATCAGCACTTTATTTGCCATTTGGGATGTGATGAAACAGTTAAAATATAAATGATCAAATGTGAAAGTATTCTTTAAAAGTCATTTGTGCTATATTACTGAAGCATACTTATCCAAATTGAGCGTGTGTATGCTGGGTGTGTAAACAACAACAAGACACACACACACACACACACACACACACACACACACACACACACACTGACATGTGCATCACATTTCAAAATAATTTCACTAATGATCATTAGCGCATTAGGTTATATGCTATCTTGTTCCGGGGTTACCTTAAATCTCATTATTTTATGTCCGGTCGTAGGTAGTTTTAATATATAAGTATATAACGTAAGCCATGTCGTAAGTTTATGTCCAGGTAGTGCATTTAAACTTTATTAATGGCTTCTTTTGCAACATTTACATTGTTATGCCTGCTTTACTATAATCAACAACTGTGAATACATTCCCCACCAAGTAAGAATTAAAAATCACACCTGGACCTTGACTTTTTCTTTTCAAATTAATTATACCAAGTAGGACCATGTGTTTGTGCTGGTTAATGTGTACATGTTGTGGCGTTTGATTTAAAATATACTGAATATCTTCTTTTTGTCAGTTTATTCATCAAAAGCTGGGCACATATTTGCATTCGTTCCAGACGTATCATCTGTTTTCAAATAAGGATGTGGTTTAAGCACTAAATGTGTTGCATCATACGAAATTCGAAAATGAATGATAATGCTTCAAATAACTAAATGTTTAATTTATAATAACAAGCACCAAACCTCTCGTATTTACGACGGCCTCATACTGCCCTTCTATCGAATTGTATCAGCTTCTGAATGAATGCTTACAATCATTACAGTAAATGAAGAAAATGGATCTCCCTTGATGCACAGTGATCATCGGCAGACGATGACATGTTGGAAATAACTGAAAGTAACAGAAACAAAGGCATTAAACAGCGAGCTTGTGGTAAACATAAACTCTTATTAAAAATGAATACATTCTGCGTTTTACATGGTGGAGTAGTACTTTTAAATGCATCTTCACTTGTAAAGTTTGTCTGGTCTTTTGACTCTAGGACCGGGAGAAATTGCTAAAACAGCTGACGTTGGTAAAAACACGACTGCATTCATGTGTGATCTGGCACTTGTGACCATACATAAATAGTCGGCCCTACCAACCACTCTGATGTTTTGATGACTTCGGTTCAACCGATGTTCAAATTTAAATTCGCCTTTCGTCCTAACAATCAAGGTCTCTTACAGCCTCTGTATTTATATACATGTAGCTAGCAGCTGTACTCAGTTGTGGTCATTATGAATCGTTGATCAGTGATTCTGATGTGCATCTGGGCTCTGCTCTTGATTCCAAATATTATTAATCTACATTAAATGACCTTCCACAATTCAGTTAAAACACAAGTACACTTTTTGAAGATTTAATAGAAAAAATTAGTGCTCAGCTGACCCTTTATTTTACAACATAGCCATTAAAAACCCCTGAGGAATGGACCAAAACCTGGAGTATGCGGGGTGTGCTATAAATGCTATGAGATGAATGTGTATTGTAAGTCATCCTTTCTCTATGCATTAGGAGTTTACACTCTTCAAAAAGTCCAAAGCAAACCCCTTATGTTGATTTAAGACTATCGTTGGCCATGAAATAAGTTGAACACATCACATGGGTCAATGCCCACACCAGCCCAACAGTCCCTCACTTCCAGCTAATACACCTTGAATTTCTTACAAGGAATATTTATGTATTCTAGAAGATGATCAAATTGTAAATAGAATTATTAAGGCATTATAAAGATCAATCAACTTCTAACATGTATTGATAAAGAAACAAACTAACAGGGTCATAAGAACGAAAACCACTTTACATTTCACTGAAAAATATGTATTGTTTTAACATCTTGCGTAATATAAAACTGTTCAGCACTAATCATGCGGTCAGCTACTCATAAATCGTTTCAATAGATTGTACAAAACCCCCAAAATATAAATTGAAAAAACAGTAAGATGCAAGCACAGAAGAGATACTGAACATCTGGAGTCATAATAGATTCAAGACAGTGTTACTAGTGAGAACAATGTCACAAAATTTGCAAAGGCCTTTGTTTCATTTTCCCAAGTATTTCTCATAAATGCAACGGTGTTTAAACGTATTTCACAATGTTTCATTCAGAGATACTCTTGCATCACCCCATCTGAAATGATTGTTTCCTGTCGTACAGATATCGTCCAAAAACTAATTGTATGTTCCAATAATGTCATCCTTTCCAAAGATAATGCATCACTTACAGAATTAATTGCATAATGCATCACTTACAGAATGAACTGACATTCACAACAGTGCACACGGAGACTGTTGATCGTCATTACCCACTGAATTGTCAGTCGCATAAATCACATTTATTTCCCTTTCCCACAATCAGCCGTTCTACCTTTACATATAAACCCTGACGATAGAATGATTCATTTGATACCAAAGTTGATAGAATTACATAATTACAAATGCACGTCCAAATTATAATGCGTCCAAGGTATGTATATGGCGTCTGTTGTAACTTGCATAATTGGTACTTTTGAACTAGAAAGTGTTTCAACACAGTCATATTGTCCATGTTTTATACTCGTTTCGCTGCCTCCTTGGATATTCTAACCCCATAATAGGGACCACTGTGCACTCGCACCTCCTTTAATATTTATAGCGCCCTTAATACAAAACTAGAAAGACCAATCTCAACATCTTAAGACAGCAACTCCAACCTCAGAAACTTTTGACCTACTTTGTCATGAAACGTTCTGACCACGGGTGCTAAAACTTTTGAAATTTTGATCCTCGTTAACTTCGCTCTGATAATTAGATCTGATACACAATTATATTATGGGGTCATCTCATTTGTAAGTACTTCTACATACATTACAGTCTCCAAGTATCATATTTTTACAGACAAATATTGGATGCTTAAGGCTGAGTTCAGTTTTTGTGATCAACATTTCCCGACTGCAAGGCTAGGCTCACATAGTCTATCCTACTCATGCAATGCACTGTAAGACACGGCCCGATGAACAGATGCTACTCATGCAGTGCACTGTAAGATACGGTCCGATGAACAAACAGCCAGGTCCCAATCTGCACGACTATTTAAAAAAATATCCAACTAGCAAACGAACAAACAGAATGAAGATAGAGATCTCAATCTTCTACAAACAGCAAAAGTTCCATATAATTCAAGTTAGACTGGCCATCATACAGGGACTTTGACAGATTCACCAGTGTATAAATTAGACATGTTTCGTGCTATTTATTGGTCAGTGACTATATCAAGCATTTTAATCGTTCCTGGGATTTACCAACATGGTAAATATCCATAAAATGCGGCGGGGATCAGTATATAGTTGGTGGATGGAACGCACAAAATAAAACATCCGATTGCCATCTGACTTCATCTGGTGAAAAAGGGATAACATCGCAAAGAAGACAATGCTACTAACCAAAGGCTAACCATGCTCACACGCACTCGGCGCACAGTCAGAACAGGAAACTAATGATTCTCAGGCAGCATGTTCAACGAAAGTTAACTAATCATAACCCTAGAGTGACTATTAATTTGCCTGGAATAAAATATATGTATTGAACGTAACTCTTTAATTGATTATAGTTAAATACATTCATATTTCATAAAAAGGTAAAGTTCGCAGATGGTAGAAATTATTCGGCTAATTTCACAATTTTCATTTGCATTGAATATTCACGTAAGATCTTATCTTGCAATTTTAGACTCAGCTTTTGGAGATACTTGTTGGTGTTCTGAAGCCATACACGCTGAGTGTTTGTCATGCTTTGCCACGGATTGCTGCAGGTACGTTTGATGGAATGACATGTACATGCCTACCGTAATAAGATGCATACATATATGTTAAGAAAGATTAAATAGGTATGGTTTTAAATGTTGGCAGCACACCAGTTCTTTTGATCATTTAGACAGTGTGTGTGTGTGTGTGTGTGTGTGTGTGTGTGATTTTGAATATATGCAGATAAGAAAAAGTGCACGAAAGTTTCGCAAATGAATTACATTCTGTTTTGATCTGTAACATAAAAGAATCACTCTTCTTGAGTTTCCTCCCTTCTTGGAATAGCGAGTCACCATACAAGGCTTTCATTTAGAAAACTTCTGACAAGAGTTTTGTCAAACGTGTCATCAGGATAGCGCCTTTGCACAATATTTTTATTATGTTTCTAATTGTTATGTCTTCCGTATTCCATTACGACCTTTCGTCTGAAAATTTCCTGTACGATGTACAACGTACAGTTTACTCTGTTGACTATTTGTATTGCATTCATTCAGTTTCGTACTAATTAATTTAAATCGATTTTATTACCCTTGTAGTGATACCGTTACACTAATTTAGTTGTATTTGTAAGGATTAAAGCAAACGAAGAAAACGATAGTCACGTTACACAAATAAATGATAGAAACAACATCTTCAGGACAGGATCTTCTTCGTCATAATGGAAGCTGAGAAAGATGTTTTAATATTTGTCCTAGATAATAAATGTGGTAATTTTTTTTTTTTGTATGTGGAATTGTCATATGTTTGAGTTTTTATATGCGTCAGATTACCTTATGTTTTTAAATATAGCCAGATAATTAACTGTCTCTTGTCAGATCTTATTTTGGGTAATCTTTTTAGAGTGCTGAATACATCGCTTAGGTTTGTACTCTTTAAGAAATTTATGACACTGAAATTCCAACATCTGCACAAGGACAACGTAGTGTTACATATCGTATATATATATAGGATTTTATATAGGATAATCAGGCTGATAACGATTATTTCAAGATATTAGGATTCCATTGATGTTATTAAAGTTTTGTATGATTTTAAACATTAGTTTACATAATAATTTGTGTTTTAATTCTCAAATTCTCACACACAATTACTGACAGCGCCATCGCCGAGACAACAACGAAACAACACGAATCTGATAGTGGGTATGTATACACAAAATGATACACATAATTTAATTTTATTTTGTTCTCTTTATCAAATATAAATGGAATCCAACTGCACAGAACACAGTCTTGAAATCCGACTGGGTTTTTTTTTTTTTTTTATAATTTATCCATAACTGAAGTCACAGGCTCTTATATTACGCTACCACCACGACCATGCCGTTCCACAATACGACATGTAGGCAGTATTGATCTCTTGTCTTTGCTTTGCTCAACTTCCATGAAATCCACCATGATAGTAATAATGTTCAATAGAATGTAAAAAAAAAAAAATTGTCTTCATTTAATAATTGGAAATATTTTGCGTCAGTAAAGCTCATTTACAAACTGATGTTTGATCAATGGTTCTGTGGAAAAAGCTATAGAATTATGTTAATATCACTTGTGATCCTGCTTTCCTTTTTCTGTATATATTCATTTATATTATCCTTTTAAATGTCATGGCGTGCACACATATAATCCAACTGTGTTCCACTTGATCATCATACTTCTCTCATTTATGCCTGCAATTTTACAGTATATTATTCTAATGTATAGTTTATATGTGTGTCATTACTATTGTTTATTACAGATGGCTATCGCCATATACTTCTCGCAGTGTAGTATCGTCCAAATAATGTTCTTCATTCTAGTTATGCAATACATAATGTGTGCATTTGTTCACTTTTCTCGTCAGATTCGGTTCATGCTCTGTCAATTTACACCATTTACGTCATGATCTGGATTTTGTATAAGAACGTCTGTTGTGTACCTATTAAGTTTGATAACGACTCCAAAAGTATGGGGAAAAAGTTTCTGTTAGAGATAAGGGTGATAAAATGAGGGCCACCTTTCTGTGTGCATTAGTAGAAGAACTTCTAAATTTTCTTGGAACCCTGATCGCGGTGCAGACAAAATTTCAGTTCTGATTTGATTCAGTCTTAAATGAATTTCTTGGGGTACACAATTTGTGAAATAATAATTTGGCCATAACGTTGAAATGAGAATAACTTCTGCCGTTTAATGGATTTTGCCGGCTTTCCTAATAATTTCCTAATATGAAACAATATGTCCAAGTTTAGGTTAAATGTCAAAATGGCTACTTCAACATCGCTAAATTGTATATGTGCAGGGGTCCGTTTTCGGCCTAACATATGGGAAAGAACGTTTTTTTTTTTTTTTTTTCATTCTTTAGAAGACACCAAATAAGTCATTCTACTATGCCGGCTAAACTATACCACTTATGCCAAATTCACATGAAAATTTAGAACGTCTTATATCAACCTTCCTTCGTATGAGAGAGCATGTTTGTGATTAATATGTTTTTGTTTTTGTTTATATAATCAGATGGAAGTCAATCCATATACAGGGTCTGACAATAGGATAGAGAACATTTGAACAAATCCAACTTTCACTTTTGGGGACACAATGATAAACTTTGACGAATCAGTACAGCTCTTCTGGAGTCAAAATTGACTATGTATAAAAAGATTTTACTGCCGTCTATTTTTAATTTGCAAAAACACTTATCAACTAATTAATGTACGAAAGCGGGTTAAAATATATTACATTTGTAGACACAAAGCTCCATACGATTCGTTTGTCATTTATTGTTCTAGCTTCTGTACTATGGTATGACGTTTGTTACGTCTTCTTGTAGCTCCTGTACTATGGTATGGCATTTGTCATTTCTTGTTCTAGCTTCTGTACAATGGTTTGGCATATCAGTTACCTGAAGAATTAGAATCAGGAGACAACTTTATTTCAGGACAGCAAAAGAATATATGAAGACGTTTTTACAAGAGCAAATGCATACAACTTGCATATTAATAAGTACATATCGCTATTGAGAAACTAATAATAATAATAATAATAATAATAATTTTTAATTGATACGTGGTTTACTCAACTATATAACGATGTCAGTTCGCATCGAACGAAAGTACCACGTCTACCACATTATACAGCTTCAATATGCAAACAAAATTCTTATAACATTATCGCGATATAAGTTATTTACAAAGAAAATATATTGTTACCCACTGCCAGGCATTAAAATGAGCTGTGCCTAGAATATATCATGAAATGATTTTTATTGAACAATATACATATATATATTAACCATAGTGGTTGCATATAATGTATGATTATTGAATTGAAATACATAATACTTTACCCAGTATATTTAAGTTTATCATCAGGAGACCACCAGTTAATTTAGCAAAACATTTCAATATGTATATATTTCTTGGCATCTACGATTCCAGTTATTTCAAGTCATTGTCAGACTACTTGCTCTACTTGGCGATCAATAAAATACCTCAATCGATCATTTCATATATATTGGGTTTATTATTCCGTCTGATGCACAAACTGTCACTTTACGCAAAATAACACCATGATGTACTATGGTCACCCATCAAAAGCATCTGCAATCCATGATAATGAATGTGTCACGATCTCCAACTATGCAGTCTTTAACGAGGGTAACAATGTTTCTTTGTCTCGCAACGATGTTTCCGTTCTTGTTTTTATTATTGCTGTTTATGTATCGTGTTCAGTATCGTAGTCATCATAACCATAAACACACACTAAAGTGCTAAAATAGGTATTGAAATTTACCCGAAACAAGAATTAGAAAAGGCGCGCAGCACGCGTAGCTTATTTGGTTGATAGGATTTACAAAGCATGTGATAATTAGGATTGCTAAATGACAATGGTTGATATTATATAAAATATACACAGAAATTTATTTAGCATATCGGAGAACAAACGATGCGATACCTCATTTTGCCGTGAGCGAATAAAATTTACGTAACAAGAATACTCTCTGAATATATTTACCGTTCAATTGTTTAAAGCAAAATATGATTACTGTTATTCAGAACGAGTTACTCTAGCCAACGTTTAGATATGGTAAAATCTGTTTCTAACAAATAGCCAATCATTCAATATCCATGTAACTTCTTTGTTAACAACATCGACTATACCACCACTCAGCAACTCAAGGAACTGTCTGCCACAAACCACAAGAAATGTTTCATCTCTACTAACCTTCATGTAAATAAATTACCGAAAGTCAAACTTCTGCTCCAAGTTATTTAACATATAATGACAGGCATGCTTACGTGTTATTAATCGTATTAAGACACAAATGCAGTTCGCAGAACTACGCCTTATTATGACATTGATGTATTATGGCTTATTATTACTTATTGATGTGTAATCTTACTGCTAAAAATAATTCCTGTTTTTGTGGATTTCCAGTAGAAAACTACCATTATTTTCTTTCTGAATGCAGACTATTTAATAACGCAAGAAATGAGCTTATCGAAAATTATCATTAATGAATATTAATATTGATACTGGTATGGCACTAAACACTATCCCTCCGTTTTTCTTTCACCCCGCACATTTCATTATATGTATGTATGTGTGTGTGTGTGTGTGTGTGTGTGTGTGTGTGTGTGTGTGTGTGTGACTTGTCTTGACGATTCACAAAACTATTGCCAGCATGTTCGTTAATTAGTTATTTATATTTACAATCGAGAGGAACTTGTAAGTTGAAAAACATGTTTCTAATCCCTTTGCCTTGTATCCTTACTTGTGATCTTCTTTGCAATAAATTATGTTTAAACAAACCAAATGACCTGCGTAACTCGCATGTTAACTTCCCATGTTAAAACCGTCTCTATAACTTTGTTACGGCATGACACTACATCTTATACAGTAATGTTTCAAAATCATAATAAATTACACTAGACAAATAGTTTAGTTTTGTTGTAAAACTGAGTAAATGAAATAAAATATTCTAAAACATTTGCAAAACACATTTTTTTTTAATAACGAATTACCTTATTTCTCGCACAATAGGAATGAATGCAGAAAACAAATATCAGAAATATTTTTAAAATGTAAGCATGATTCTATTTCATTCGATAATCATTTCTAGCCTCATATATTGCTTAAACAGTTACTTGATTATTCAGAATCGAAAACATTATTTTCTTATTTCTTCGTTGTGCAAGAGTTTCCCAATAACTAACCTATCAAACTTTTCCGCTGGGTAAATCATGCCTCTTAAAGCACAGCTGGACTTAACATGTGCATCATTGACAACAAAAGTTTTTTTCATTATCACCGCAGAATTTCAGTCACCACCAATAATAACGTGGTGTACATATAATCCTACACTGCGAGTTCGTTCATACTTTGACCAAAATAATATATCCGTATGTTTGGGGCAAACCAAACTAATATTATCGTGGTTTCATTATAACTTCAACCCAGTTAATTTACATAAATTTGTGACTGAGGGTCAGTCTTTGCGTTATTTCTACCAGGATAGGTGGCATCGTCCTTTGACTCGCTATAAGTCAAAGAATAATAATCGGTAATAAATATAGTTCAGATGAAAACAACAGGAACGACAAGTTTTTACGAATATTAATATTAATTTTTATAGAAGAGAAGAGATTTATATAAAGGTTTACTCAAGTGAATTTAATATAAAGAGCTAATTCTTTTCTTGAATTAAAGTGAATAAATGTTTCAATACTTCCCAGCTAATAATGATGATGTGGGAGAAAAGAAATAATGTTGTTATGTATATGTAATTTAATTACTTGTGTGTTAGTTTTAAATTCTTTTTTATTTTATTTTTATTTCATTACATGTTATTGTAATGATAACTTTATTCACTGGATTTGACATCTTTCCAGAAAATTCAGGTCAGTTCTGTTCGTCCTGAAAAACAGGCACTAGTAGAAACGTTGTATCTTTTGGTGACCTAGATTCGGAGCCAATTTCAACTTTGGTGTAAACAATATTTTTTAGTTTTAGTAAGATTCGTTCAGTAGAGTCGAATCCGTACATGGCGTACGTGATGGTCGGTATGTAATGTTTCTACGCCACTTGAAAAAGTGATCACGTGACCATACGGGTATCTGTTCTGCGTAGTTGTTAGGCTTAAAACACACGTTATTATAGTGATTTTGGCCAGTCTTGCATTTAAGCTTTGGAGCCCAAAGGTGTTTTGTTGTGACCAGTTTGAGTTGAATTTTTATTTTATTCAATTCAAAGTAATTTATTTTCCTTGCAATTACTAGTGCTCATCAGAATTCTTGGACAAAGACATTTATTGGAAATTATTCGGAATTCCAAACTGGAATATTATTCTTGGTGATTCAACAAGGAAATGTTGACACATCAGGACAAAGCAGGTTATTGAAGACGTCATCGCCTTCCATCTTGGAACTTTATCGGGATTCGAACTGTGATTCACTTAAGACTTTTTATTGATGAGACTTACATTTATTAATTCTAGGATTAATTTTGGATTAGATTCATAAACCGTAAGTCCTTTTTCATATTTTTACCTTGTTTTCTATGGAAATAAATTATTTTGTTAAATTTTACAAAGCTTGTTGGCTTCACTCTTTTCTTTGTTACTTTTGTACTAGCCGAGACACGTAACAATGTAAAGATCAGCATATTTATGCAGTATTTTTTTGATAATGATGGAAAAGCACTGACTTCCTCTCCACTCCGAAGTTTCATAGCTTGTCCTCTATACAACCTCTACAATAAATTCAGATCTTGCATAAACACATTCTTGATATGGTTAGTTGAGACTCTACTCTGGACTGAGTTGATATTAAACGTCCCTTTTTGAAATGGTTTTTGAAAAGTAATGTTGATTGTAGCTATTCTGTATTAGCATGCATTATGGGCTTATATATTTATCCAGGCTGGAGTTTTTAAAACTAATTTTTTATGGTGACGTAAGATATGAAGATGCAAATATATTTGTAATTAATAAATGAACAAATGTCTTCCCAGTTCTGCAACGAATGGGTCTGCTACAACGATCGTAGTCGCCTTTGCTGGGACGGTAGGTTTTGCAGTTCTCATTTTCTTAATTGTGGCTTGCGTGAGATCCAAAAGGTGCAGGCAAAGGACCGTCGTCGAATCTCAGCTTCAAACTCAGCCTCAACCACCTTCCCGCCCTACAAACGAAAGGATTCTCCTAATCTTCTGCAGAAGAATATTTGTGAGACGATCTTCAGGTATATACGGTCTACATGTCCTCTGATTAACAGAGAAGGTAAAAGAGTCGAGTTAAAATAAGTGCTCATTTGAAATGAAAACTATAAAACAAGCTGAATAAGATGTATCATTTGGGAGACCTGGTAAGAGTCAGTTTATCACATTACAATAACATAATGATTTTTTTTATTAAAAATTCCATATAACTGCAATATAGATAACAGACTGTAAAGTACTTCTGACTTAAAAGACACAAATTCATAATTTATGACGTCATCTAAATTTAATATAAAACTAAGATGTGATCTATTAATATAGATATTACAAAATGCTCTGCTATAAATAGACTTAAACTGAATCAATATCCACTGTTGTTTCCCATTACATTTTATTATTTAACCAATCCAGTCTCTTTTCGATTGTAAGTGTTTATAAATATAGGGAAAATACTACTTATGTCACGTGATTGTTTCAAAGAATGACTATTATGTCCGTGCTTTATGAAATAAAATCATGAATTTGCTCAGTTTTTGTTGGAGGGTCGTGAATGGATATCGATTATAACCAATGTAGTGTGTTTGGTAACGAAATCAGAGTCTCTCTCCCTCCTCCCTTTTTTAAACAATTGTAGTAGTTTATACATGCTAAGCGCTCAGCATTAAGAGGTTAGTGTTAGGACTGGTTGGCCTGGTGTCAGGATAATTTGACTGGGTGGGACATCATGCTACATATATGCGGCATGATGCACCAGTGCTAGACATCACTATAAACTGCCACACTGCAGACATCGGAGTGATATGACTGAAACATTGTTAAAGCTACGTTAAAATTCCAAATCACACACACACACACACATTTTCTGTCATGCCGTTCGTTTCCAACATGTTTGACATTATCGGTATTTACCACAGCAGTTACGACTACTCTTACAGTGATCTAACGATATTATGGCACGGTGTTTAAATACCATGAAGTGTCATTTTAACAATGGTTGCTCTAGCAAATAATAATCACACTAGATATTGATTAACCGAAAGACAAAAGATGATGAATCAATCGGTTATATTCACAGGATCAGGTAAACTTTCTGTTCATATCAATAATGATGTTCTCAATCAATTCTCTGATCTCCTCCGGTCTATACACTCTTTTATCCACTACTACTATCGCAACCTCTGTTAACTGCTACCACCGCTGTGTAAGAAATATACTATACAGGCAATAATTTTCTGATTATTTCAGTTCCTCCTGATATGGAAAATCCTATCGCGAATCCAGAACTGAATCCATACCTTCCCCAGACGGGAACGTACGCGTACGACCAGGATCCCGTTATACCAGTCGCACCTCCACCCTACACCCCGGCCTCACCATCTGTACCCCCACCGCCGTACTCGGAGTAGATATAACTGGATAGATTGCCGAATCCCCATCTGATGTTGAAAGTCATATTATAAGGATTCTTTGTTGGACAAATGTATTGCAGATATTTAATTTAATCAAATATGTTTCATTTGTACATATTTTATTCATTTCACTTGAAGACATTGTCTTGTTATTCACAAGGTAATTCTTAGAAGAATTTGCCCATTGAGAAACCATAACAAGCCATTTAAAACCATTACAACGCATTTAAAACCATTACAACGAGCACACAAGAATATGATTTATTATGGATTGACTATTCATTTTTTTTTAATTCAACGAAGTATGAACAGAAAAAAAAATCATACAAAAGTTGCACAGCGTTTCTTTTTTCGGTTCATACTTGAATTTAAAAAAAAAATAAACGGTCAATCCTTATAATTAAATTCAACAGCATAAATAGTTTAAAAAAACCCCATAGTTTAATAACATTCTTTTATTTATTCATATTTTGAATTTCATTCATTATGCTCAGTAATACAGAACAGTGAATCTTCGTCTTCCATTAAGGTACAATACCACTCTCTGGTGTATTTCCCAATATACAGCTAACCAGAAAAAGACCCGGCTGTCGTCATTACATAACTTTGATCAGCTGGAAGATGCTAACGTATGTAAGTCTATTTGTTCCATAATAAACGACAATCCTTAAATGAAAGTGTATACATAAAACTATGCAAACAGACTGGCTTGTATACATTGTCTAATATACGTGTCAAGTGACTGCATAGTTCAGTTATTTCGTGTGTCGTAATAATAATAATGTGAAGGTTGTGGGTTCGTTCCTGCTATGACCACACTGTTTTGTTTTCTCTCTTCTTCTACTTTAATTTAATTTTATACTACAGAACAAGTTTCGAATTTCCATAGTTTAACGGTATACAGATTTCATATCATACATTAATACATACACACACCGTTGAATTTCGCACGGTACCGTCATGTCTTCACATCTAGATATGTTAGAGACGATGTTTATTTATTCATTTAAAGTGCATTGTACTTTGCATTAGCAAAGATATCTCACTTATTTGAAGAAAGGTTCAGTATTTAGTTCATAATTAAAATTGTATGTAAGAAGTCTGCGTTTGAGTGATCCTTTATTGTAAATAAAGTCTTCATTCTTTGTGTATATGTGCAGAAAAGTAATCCAGGTGGGCTTGGCTTATATTATTATTATTATTATTATTACACCACAGAGCGCACGTTTCTTTCATGTCAGATTGTTCAGCCTCACTCTCCTAAAAGAACACTAATTTAATAGTATTATAGACCATTCTCAGAATGAACCTGGGTCAACGAATCCAAAACGAGGCTAAGCTAGGCACCGGCTTCATTTTACCTCGCAACCATGGCTGCTACAATTGATACTGGCAAAGGAAAAAATCGAATATTGTTGTGTTCCGTTGTGCAATGGCAATGCTGGAATTCACATAGATTTAAGCTGCCACCATATTCCATCAGTGAAGAAGACGGAGCTTCGTAGAAAATGGATTGTTGCAATACGTCGTGATGAAGGGCCGTATTTTAAGTTAAAAAACTGGATGGTTGTTGGTGTGTTTGTATTTTCTTACAGCTGAATGATGTAATAAAGAGAAATCCAAAAGCAAAACAGGTTCTGTCGATGAAGCACATGAGTGTATGTATGTGTGTTTTATAATGGTAAGTTTCTAAAAATGTTACCCTTAGTCCCATTCCATTAAACGGGGTCATCGAAAACTGGGCGTACCTCCACGCAGTGCATCTATATCAGAGATTATGAATTGATGTACGAGTAGTAATTACAGAAAAAGTGAATTTTATTATCTCGTTGAAAACATAAATAGAAACAGTAGAATGAAAATGACCACGATAGAGAAGAGAGATAGCACCAGTACAATGAAAATGATGAGAGGACAAGTTGAATGAAATTACGAGAGAGAGAGAGAGAGAGAGAGAGAGAGAGAGAGAGAGAGAGAGAGAGAGACTGGATAAGAATTAATGAAACTGTTGATAAAACATATTGATGTGTGTAAACGTAAGGAAAAATGCACAGTTAAATCACAGGCCATTGAAATTCTATCATTGTAGTAAGTTAATGTCAGAGAATCCAAAAAGGGAA
>JAECUM010031984.1:0-19467 GCA_016617855.1 Megalonaias nervosa
TTACTTTTATACGCGACATCATGAACGTAACACGCTTGATCAATCTTATTTACTGGATACTCTCCTGGTTTTGGTTGATCTTGATCATCAAGTCGGATATCAAGACGAGTTCCAGGACCACAATAATTATATCCGGGTAAATGTTTCTCACCGGGATATTTAGCCCATGGAGTTCCTGGTAATTTTCCTAACGAAGCAGCGATATCACCCCCACCTGTCTTTGTTGGAATAAATTTATATTTCTTGGTGCCACATTTCACACACTTGCCTGTAAGTGCACGTCTTTTATTTCTTGTTGTTATTGTCGTTAATTCAGTAGTATCGGTAGGTGCTCTGCATCGAACACAATATAGACTCATATTATTTATTATATGGATATAATTGACTTTTCTGCGACACGAAAACAAGAACCAGTAAAACACCATCCAGCGCTTCTGAATTCTATCAGAATGATTATAATAGGCCTATCTGGAAGTGGGAAGACGCAATTACTGCTTAATCTAATAATGCGATGGTTGAAGTGGGATAAATTATATTTAGTAGCGCCATCTGTAGATGATCAGCGATGTTACGAAGTACTTAAAGATTTTAATGAAAACGCAAAATCGTTACATGAAGACAATGTCATAGACTTTATTACTGATATTGATGAAGCGCCATCCGTAGATGATCTGGATGGATTCATTAATAATTTAGTAGTGTACGATGATGTTATGCTGGACAAACAATCAAATCCAGCTAGAATATTTTCACGAGGTAGACATAAAAACACAGACGTGATTTATGTTACCCAGAGATATACACAAATTCCAAAAGTAATCAGAGATAATTGTAACGTTTTAGTTGTGTTCAACGGAGTAGATAATCATACGCTGCAGAATATTTATTATACTTGGTGTTCAGGCGACATGGACATGAACAAATTTAAAAATTTCTTTTCAAAAGCACAAGCTGCTCCCTTTGGTTTTGTAACGATAAATTTACATGATCCAAGGTCAAGATATCGCAACGGACTTGATACAATTTTTGGATAAAAATCATAGCAGCAGTAGAGCTGAACGACAAAAAATTGAGTAAACGAAATCGCATAAAAATCTATAAAAAAATACGTCAACAAAAAGTAACGGAAATGAGCTAACCCAAACGATTTATTATCAACTATATGGTAATAATAAAAGTTAGGAGGTTCGGTTTATGTTATTGACCTTTTTTTTTCAGCCTCTGTAGGAACCTTTATTTTTTATAAATAAGGTTTCAGCCAAGTGGTCTGTTCAGCTCTACTAGTTAATTTAGCTGAGTGTGGTTCTCCAATACTCATTATTGATAATATCTATAATGGCTGTTTAATTCATAGCAGCAGTAGAGCTGAACGACCAACGCGTAGTGACCAGATTGTGAAAAAATCAGAAAAAATCTGGTCAATTAAAGAAGTTTTCATTATTAAGACAAAAACTTTAATGTCTCAGGCAAGTGGTCTGTTCAGCTCTACTGCTGCTGTATATGTATATAGTGCCGGATTACCCATTAAGCACACTAACCCCCTATATCAAATAGACGTACGAATTTCTGATGTGCAAAATTGTTTTTGTCGGTTTAAGCCTTTTTCATATCTATCAATGTCCGTATTATGTACACAGGAAATATGGTTGAAATTATACTCTTCGTGCGTTTTTAACATATATAATTGCTATTCTTTTGTTAGCTAAACACTCTCACCAGCCATCCACACGCTCGATTCCTGATCTATTTCCTGAAGACACCTCATCACCCACTCACACGCTCAAACCTCCTGCCATATTTCCTGAATAGTTTTACCAGACTTTCCCAGTAACGTCGCTTGCAGACTTTCCCAGTAACGTTGCTTGCAGTGCAATGTTCACTAATGTCACTCCGCGAGCAATACAGTCCTTATCGATACTGAGGTAACTGTGAATGAAATTAAACATCAATCATGAATGTTAGACGAAGTGGAGTACACTTTGTCTCTATATGAATTAAAATGGAGAAGATGAAAGTAGAAATGTCGACGTTTCTGATAAGTTTATTTCCTAGAAATTTCTGATTGGGGAGACGGAATATAGGGTCTTAAAAACAAGAGAAAGAATCGTACATTACCGGAAGAGGTCGTTCGACTCACTGTTATACTAATGTGTGACAATACGTTGTTCTTTGGAGTATCTGAGAGAAGAAAATCAAAATGGGGTTTGTGAGTTTGTGACATCAGAGAAAAAATACCAATCCCTATTTAGCTTTCATGCGTCATAATAATTCGATAAAGAAGCTCTAGAGATTTTGCATGATGTTTCTGATTCGGAGCACTTGAAAAATTAATCGAATTAGGGATGGCGGTGGAAGGACATGACGAAAACTCGTCGAAGAATATAAGAAAGAGTGTGAACAGTCTTTGCATGATATTGTGCAAGAAAAATAAAACAGCTAACTTTCACCGAGTTAACGACATCAACGACAGAGGGGACACCAAAGACAGTAACGACAAGGATGACAGCGAAGATCGCCGAGAGCAAATCAATTAAATAATCCCTTTGACCTACAATATATCAATGGCATCAACATCCAACCTACAAAGGCTATACAAATTGATCTATAACTCCGCACAAAAGGAGTAGCGCTGACAATGGGAGAATATATCTGAAGCAATTTCCAATTCCAGTTTAGCGGAAACTATATAGGAGATATACAAGCACTATCCTTGATGTTTGATGTTGTTGGATACAAACATACAAATATGGTGCAATACTCAGTGATGGGTCATTTGAACTGATAGAAGCTGTATCCAGGTTTGCAAATGAGTTTTATTAGGATTCAGCATCTACAAGTGTCTTTATTTGCAAGATCCTGATTTACATTTTCGAAAACCATGCAACAAAAATTTTGAATGCCGCTTTGTGTAATTTCAACCTATTATCTAGAGTATGGACTCATCATCGAGATATTACAGAATGCACAGGAAGTGATTAAACAACGGCAACTGATTACACAACAACAAGAAGCAACATAAAGTCCAATTGGATAACGTTGCGTATGAATAAAAAATTCAATCGTATCGGGACGCAACCAGCACTTGTCTTGGAAAGCGTTAACTTGGCGGCAGAATAGGCTATTACGAATTCTGTAAATCTCACTTTCTCGCATTATCTGTTTGAGCCAGCGCTCGAGCAAAGGTTTAAAAAGATCCTTAGAAACTCTGAAAATTACACCCGACAAGGTGCAGATGGGCTATGCCCGCATACACGGAAGTTCATGTTAAGGTTTCGCCGTACAAGCATTTTCGCAGGGCGAGTTATATTCCAAAGCCAACGTGAATTCCATGCTGAACAGTTATAAATGTGCAATCGTTGTTTTAAATTGGCTATCTTATCCGCGCTGCATACAACTGGTTTAGTGGCACAACAAGTATAAGACGAGACAGTTTTGTGTTGACGATGCATGCATGTATTTAGTACCCAACAGCAGCTTGACGACAATGACTTCTACTGAGGGAGAGTCAGTGAGAAGCCATAGCATACCATCATGCCGAAACCTGTCAAGGATGTTTTAAATTCACCGCGGTGAAATGGGAAATGAAAGTTCCGTATGAAATTTACACGGATGTTGAGTGCTTGAAGCTTCACTTTCCAACAACCAAAGACTGTCTGGCGAAACATAAGTTGCTAAACAAGTAATATGCAGATTTTTCTACACTGCAGTCAGATGCTAGGGAGCGAATGAGCAGCCAGTGTTGTACCGTGGCAAGAACACGATTGAGATATTTTATTACATTGTTGAGCTTACAGCAGCCGACGCCCTTAGGTGAATATCAGTGGATCGATCCGGAATACTTGGACGTCCACAAACATATACACGAATAGGAGAGCAACATCAACCATGGATACTTCTTCGAAGTGGATTTGGAATACCCGGATGAACTTTCCCACGGCCACAATGACTGTCATATGACCCGGAAGCACTGTTTCTTCCTCGAGAGTGCTTGTTGCCGTACAGGTGTGACTGGCGAAGCCACCGAGGATGATTCCGGTTCATCGAATGCATGAAACTGATTCTGAATCTGCGCTGGAAACAAAACTATGTTGTAGTTGTGGTTGGGACTGCGTGTAACGCGTATCCTTCGAGTGTTGACACATCGTCAGCACGCATGGATGGCCTGTATATCTAAATTAATATAGATTTGCGAACGGCCGACAAGAATACATTTGAAAAGGACTTCATCAAGCCTATGAATAATTTCCCAGTTGGAAAACAATGAAAAATTTGCGAAATCGAAATCGCGTTGAACTTGTCCAGGACAGTAACAAGGACAGACATCGTATGCTCATTGTGGACTCAGTATTTTAGCCATACAATATATTCGATGGAGGATTGGTAGCAGTTTACGGCAAATTATCAGCTAAAGTTGACGAAACCCATTTGTGTTGGATCTGTCAGAGCTCCTTATGTATTATTTTCATTACGACAAGATCAGACTGCGGTACACTGATACAGACTCGTTGCTAGTGTATACAGCCAACTATGTTGTCTACGTAAATATGAGCGCAGAATCACTCGTCAACGAATCTGATAGCAGCCAGGTGCCAAAGAACCATACACTGTTCAGCAACACAAGCAAAATATTCGTGCGAAAATTTAAAGACCACTGTGAAGGGAATCCCATGGAGGTATTTGTGGGCTTGCGACTCGATCGTGTTGGCTCTTGTCTCCCCGGTGAATCCAGCAAAAACATCAAGAAAGTTAAAGGAGTTCCTCAAGTTGTGGTCGAGAAAGATCGCAAGCATAACATGCACGTGGAGTGTCTTAAGCAACGACGTCAATTCATACATGCAGGAATCGTATTCGGTTAAAGAAAGATAGTATGGCTGTATACTGTTGCATCAAGGTTAATTTATCGCCTCTGGACACCAAAAGGTTTTTCCTAGACGAAATTACCACTTATGCTTACGGGCATCACGCGGTGGATGCGCTAACGCGTTAGAATAGATCTAGAGGACATTACTTATAATTCCTCTCGCACAGGTACCCAGCTAGGATGCTTTACCCCTTGTTTGCCCAATGACGCATAATCCTGTTCGAGATCGGCATCAACACTGGAGAAATCATCAATCAATTTGTCAAAGTTTGCTCACCTATCCCATCATTAATACGGTAACGTTTCGCGCATTAATATACTGACTGAAGACATGAATGATGCATACAACACCGATGATGAGCTCTGAGAAAACATTTTATGATCCGTGAAATCAATGCTTCAATTCAGCCTATCGCTGCAAATACAACCCGAGCGTCACCACGATGATTACATCCTCGTTGTGGACCAAGCGCAATTCCGAAATCAGTATGTTCGTACACGAGCCTATACTAAGCTCTGTCGTCTCAACTGCATTTCCACAGTACGCGGTTGATATCGCACATTCGTCGCTGAGAATGGTTCTGTGTTTACCCTAAGATTGATGGAAAACTAGCAAACTCTGATGGTAACGATTATGGTGGCGGTACCAATGTTAATTAAGTCATCAACGGTATCATATATTGTTCAACAGCGCACATCTCATCAATGGAAGGTAAATCGAAGTATGTGTGGACAATTCTAGGACTCGCTAGATACAGCGATAATTAAGAGAGATTTGATGGCTCAGGTATGATGTTTATCAAGGATACATACAGCCGATCATGCAGATCATACCTGTCTTCAGCTTACACAAGCTTTTTCTGTGTACTTGCTGGTGTGCTGTTAGACTTGGTATTGGCGGTGCTCTTATGCTGTTGAGTGCCCCTGATCATTTCAACGGTAGATTTGCTATGGTCATACCAAACCTCTTGTACACTCATTGATGTTTGAGTGTGAGATTCTCCTTTGTCTTATGTTCGTGTTTAGTAGAGATGTTCTAAGGGTTAGCTTCGGAACTAAACACACAGTAGCGCTAACCCGCAACGACGACAACAATGTTGCATTTTGGTATGGGACTAGTGTTGCTGATGGACAAGTTGTGTTGTCGAAATTTACATTGTGGATGCATGTGATCGCCCCATCATTTACCACAGAAATGCGTTTGGTATCGTCTACAGATTGAAAAATGCAAGAAAACCACTAAACCGAACACACTTTACCTTCGTCCTAAAATGGTGTTAGCAATCGACGGCAATTTAGGTTCAATATTTGCTTTGAAGCTGTGTAATATATTCAGTTTGATATGCAATATTATGGACTTGTTAAGTATCAGATTGTTTTGCCAAACCTCGAAATAACTGAGCAATATTAGTCCCTTCAACATTTAACACCAAACGTGTCACAATGACGAGTCAAAGATGTAGTCACGGCAATGTATGATCAATCCCACAAGCTTCCCTGTTCTCTACTGCCCTTTGGGAATCTCCAAATCCTATGCCTGTCCACTCCTTTATGTTGTCTTCCCACCTCATTTTCTGTCTGCCTCTTCTTCTGCACCCTCGCACTGTACCTTGCAAGATTGTTTTTGCCAGTCCAGATGATCTTGAGACATGACCATACCACTTCAGTTTGCGCCTTTTTACAGTGGTCAAGAGGTCTTCTTAGGATCCGATGGCTCGTTGGATCCTGTTGTGGACTTCTTCGTTGGCTACATGGTCAATGTATGAGATACCCAAGATCTTGCGGTAGCATCTCATTTCGAAGGTTTGAATCCTTCTTTGTAGTCTGATATGAGCGTCCATGTTTCACAAGCATACAGAAAGATGGATATGACAATCGAGCGCATCAGCCTTATTTTGGAACAAAATGCAATGTTGGTATCTTTCCATATTGGTCTCAACCTTGTTATTGCTGCTGTTGTCTGAGCCATCCTGCAAAGTAGTTCTGGTTTGGAGCCCTCATCTGTGATACTTGATTCCAAGTACTTGAAGCTTGTGACTCATTCCAGCTTCTGTCCACCGACCTTTATTTCTCTACTGATGCCATTGGTGTTGTTTGTCATCAGTTTGGTTTTTTCGGCGCTAATCTCCATACCGTATGCTGTGGAGGTTGTGTCGAAGCGCTCAACCAAGTCAGCCAGTTTTTTGTTGTTTTTTTCATCTCCTGCTAAACCATCAATATCATCTGCGAAGAGTGTAGGTGACAATATACATCCCTGTCTGACTCCAACAGTTGTTCGAAACCAATCTCCTCTGCTGCCATTGATGAGGAAAGCACTGATGGCTTTGTCATAGAGGTGCTCAACAACCTACATCAGGTTTGAGCTTATGTTGTACTTCCTCATAGTTGCCCATAAGGCTGCATGCCATACCCTGTCAAAGGCCTTTTAGAAATCTATAAAGACGTGGTAAAGATTCTGCTGATGCTAAAGGTATTTCTCGCAAAGGAGTCTGAGATTGAAGATTTGTTCTGTGGTGCTTCTTCTTGCTCGGAATCCCGCCTGCTCTTCAGTAATAATTTTCTCTGCTTGAGGCTTTAGTCTGTTGAGAATTATCTTCAGCATGACTTTGCTCGGGTGACTGATCAGACTGATGGTTCTGTAGTTTTGGCATAGCTGTAGGTTTCCTTTCTTGCGGAACACGATGACCAAGGACTGAGTCCATGTGGTGGGCCATTCTCCTGTCTGCCATATCTTGTTGCAGATTGTTGTTAGGACTGTAACTATCTCTTCTCCTCCTGCTTGAATGAGCTCTGCTGTTATGTTGTCAATGCCGGCTGACTTTCTTTTCTTTAGTGACCTAACTGCAATTTCTACTTCTTCACGAAGAATGGGGTTGTCATCAATTTATTCTGCCTGAGGGCAACTTAGTACTGCTAGATCTCCTTGGGTCTTATGATTGTACAGTTCTGAGCAGTATTCTGTCCATCGCTTGAGGATCTCTTGATCTTCTGAGAGGCATTTCCTGATTTGTATTGGATGGTAATAGTTTTCCATTGTTTATGGGTTGTGAGATCATTCACCAGTTGATATGCCATTTTGTTGTCATTTCTACTGAGACTGTCTTCGATTCTGCAGCATTGTCTTTCTATCCAGGATTCCTTTGCCTTTTTCATGCTTTTCCTGATCATGTTGTTTATCTCTCTGTATTTTCTAGCTACTTCATGATCTCTTTATATTATGCAATATTATGCGCAACGCATAATGTCGAGATCAAAGCAGGTTCGTGTTTTCCATTTCTCTTTGTAATTTTCATGTAGTTATTTAAGCTTTGTTTATGACGTCTCATGACGATATGATTTTACTGCATATACGTTCCAGTTATGTTCTGAAAATCGCTCAAAGATATGTGCTGTGGAGGGAAAATCTCAATATTATGATTCAGAGTGATCTAGATATGCCACCATAGAATATATATAAATAGTTTCACGTGTTCCATGCAGAGATCGAATAGAATGTCAGACCTAACTTTTAAATAATATAATTTCTGTTTCTGAATTGCAAGGCAACACATGGATCATGCTTCGTAAGAATATTCATTGCTATTTTATAAAAGAGGACATTCCTTATGTAACGGAGCTGACAACGATCCAAAATGTCCCTCACATTTGAAGGGTTTTATTCGCTGTATTTGCTGGCTGTTGTGAGCAAGATGAACATGGATACAGCAAAATATAGGGGGATACAGTTCATTTTCAGATGTCGGACTCATTCTGCGAGCCTAGGTATATACTAATCATTTCAATATAAAACTCAGTTATATGTATAAACATATTTTTCCTCACTACCTGTAACTCTTTTATGCAAAGGACACACGTTTTTAAAATCATATCTGTACATCTTAAATTGTTTCACTTTTTCATCTTCAAGTAGAGTGTGATTTAAGTTTTCATCAGATTTTCCTTGACACAATATTTTTCGTAATATAACGCATTTAACTCAGCATATGTAAATGTTTTAGTCCAATGATAATCGTTTAATAGAGACAAAATACTGACCTTGACTTTCACTGACCATTCTCATGCAGTAACACACCTCCATATCTTTGAATAGTTATCTATAGAGGAGTTCAAAGAAAATTTGAGAAAAGTTTTGAAATGTAAGATATTTATGGAGTTATTTGTATATCTGGCATTATTTTCAGGGGTCAATGACCTTGAAACGAAACAGTGACCTTGAGGTACAAAATGGTAACTATTTTTAGCCACATATTTAATGTCATAAACTTTCAAATATAATGGGTGCACATGTGTGTATTCTGTAAAGTTTACTTATACGAGCTCCGCAGTTATGTTACTTTGTTCGTAAACTGTATTGGAATTTAGATCTAACTTCTTGAGTCTGCATATGTTTTTTTAGCAACACGTTATAATTATGGGAGGTTCTAAAAAAGTAAATTCAAGAAAGTAAAGATAGAACGGATGAGAAATCACTTCATATTTTGAATTACTTATATGCCTCCCTACGGTTCAAAGTACCCTTCAGTAGCTGTTTTTTGATGAAACTGCGTATGAATTACTGAACAGTCTAAATGAAACTCAATGTGCTTTTGTTCGATGATTGGACTTTAGATATTGATGCTTTTTTATTGCATTATCAACCAATATTGACCACACTGATAACTTTGATTAAATCGCTTCTGATTATTTTAACGACTTACAGCGTCCCAGTAATATTAATATCCCAAAGAAAAGACTTACTCTGTGATAAAAAGAGGTCAAATCACTATGGCAATCGCATGGTAGAACTTTGTAGAACTTGCAATATGTATCTAGCAAACTCAAGAATCGGACGTGACAAAGGAATAGGCAAATGTAAAAGTAAACGTGTAAGTGTTATAGACTCAATAGATTTAGTTACCACTGTGGAAGGTTTTATCAAACAATACGTGTTCATGACTTTTGTACAGTGCCGTCATGATAGATACTGAAGTGAATATGTGCTTACCTGAGGCCAAATCTATAATATATATTTTTCATGAAATGCATTAGTAGAGGCTTCGATGAAGGAAAATCACAATGACCTGAGAGAAGCAGCAAATATCGATAAACAGAAGGCGAATGAAATTTCTGATGAAAATGCAAACATTATTTCGGATAGTGGTAATAAAACATTTTCTAAATAGGAACAATTAAAAAATATCATAATAAAGTACGTTGTAAACCATTCCTTGGAAAGGAATGTAGGCTAGCTAGAAACAAATATCATACTTCTAAAACAAATCACTCACGACTAAAAACAGTCCAAAGTCAGAATTACATTCTATCTTTGGTAAAATTACATCAAAACAGCGGAACATTTGGTACATATTTATTGGGAATTAAGAATATAATTAGACAAGCCAGGAAAGCTATGTACCTTGTAAGAAAAGAATATTAAATCTTAATCTGCTTGTGAAATCAGCTCAAAAGTTTTGATACGACAATAGTTCTAGTTCCTACATACGCAGTTGAGATATGTTTTTCTTTTTTTCACATTACATGCGATGGAAAGGGTTTATTTACACTTTCTAAAATATATCCTAATTTTTTTTTAAATCCACCCCACTTGTATGTTTTTTGTTGAGCACGGTAGAACCCTCTACATTTACAGATAAAAAGTATAAAAGGTAGAATAGTTGCCCATTAGTTAAATCTCACTGAAGAAGCCAAACTATCTTATATCATGTATCTGAGAGTATTCCAGGATTAAAACAATGATCTAGGTAGAAAAAAATAGACAGAGAGCATGCATTTCATTATCTCCTTGAATACAGCTAGTTTAAAGAACAGATAGCAATTGCTATCTAAACACTTCTACGCCCGACCAAATGCACCAAACGTTTAAAGAATTATTGAGTTCTGAGAAAGCTGGCGTTTTAAAAAATCTCTCAGAAATACGTATTTTATCAAAATTTTGGTAATTTCTAATTTTCTTTACTCGATGTGTATGTTGTTCTTTCTTTTGTTTTAGGAAAAGATGAGTACCATCTGACTAAAGGAACGAGTTTTCTACGTATTGATTTGTTTAATTTATCATAATTTATATCTTTTTTCTAAGTATATCAACATCAATGCGTTGAAGTTTGTACTTTCTCGTAATCCATTGGATTGTGATATTGCTGTCAATCTGAGATGAGTAGCCTTTGCAGTGAAAATATGATACCGTCTATGGCTAATTGTACACGCATGCAAAGTGATATATTAATATTTATCTTACATGTTACGCATTGCAGCCTGAGTGTAACACAGATTTTGTCTTTGTCATTATGATATTGATTGCAGCCTGAGTGCAATAAAGATTTTGTCACTGTCATAATCAGTTTTCCTTACGAACTACTCAGGATATTACATCTGACCTCCAAAATGAAGATTCACTGATCTCCAAAATAAAGATTCATAAACGAAGATTCATTGTCGGTCCTAATTTCGAATACTGAAAAGCATTTATGTACTTGGTTACACTTTTATCTCCGGGCACAAAAGTGTATGTTAACAAAGAGTGTTCTTGTTGTTATTGTTCTAGGTCTTGGAACTCAATTTTCATCAACGTCTTGTTAGATATTTGACCTCTGTATGGAATATAACTCATAGCTTGCGCCGGTTTTGTTACCTGTTTTAGTTCGACGCTTCGGAGTCCTATGTCGATGGTGAGAAATGTTGCAGTCTTTATTGTGGTCACACGTGGCACGCACCCATTATGAATTTACTCCTTTTAATAATGCTACAGAGGTATCTAAGATTGACAAATACCACATAACATCACAAGGTAGCTAAACAAATGTTGTAGGATATTGGTATTGCCTTCTCTGGAAATTTAGATATAATATAGGGATATCAACAACAATATAAAAATTATGTTGTAGCCTCCACCACGCAGGTGCGTGAGATAATTCAATAATCACAATTTTATTATACATGCTAATTAGTTTTGGAGCTATAACTCTTTACTGCTGTTTAATGGACAAGAATTTTATATTGCTGTAGGTGATCGCAGGTGATTAAAATATTGATTGACTGAAAAGAACAGAACATAAATTATATAAATTATACAAATTTTCATCGCGCTGTAGGAATCATAGGATAATGAAACCAAGAAATAGGTAAGGTGACTTATTATTAAATATATGCGAGTTTAAAATTATACATTTCTTCTGGCAAAATGAATAAAGAGAGAAAATAAATGAAGGTTGACACGCAAAGAGTAGCGGGATCTTAAAGAAGATACAGTTATATCGAATAGTGTTTATTGAAATCCTAACAATAAGAATTGAAAGACTTACATTGGATGACGACAATTCTACATTAAGCTTTTTCAGTTTGTGAAATATTTGTTTTAGAAACAAAAATGGTAGCAGTTAAAAACATTGTTCTTGCGACTAATAAATTTGGATGTTTAAATAAAAACAAGGAAACAAAATGTTGATCAAATAATTTAGTGCTAAATAAGGCTTAGGAGTTTCGGCAAGATTGGCTTTTCTATGTCCACAAATTCCTGTATGCCTTCTACGTTGCTTTCTTATGACTGAAAATTCATGTATGCCTTCTATGTTGCTTTTATTAAGAGCTAGTTACTATTAAATCGGACCAATGTTCTCACTGGCAGTCGATGATTATTTTTACATTTGTGAATACGCAAATAAGAGTTCCCCAAACCTTAATGAAACATCCGTAAGTACATATAAAGGGTTCATCCAAACCTCTGGAGAAGAAATGGAAGGGATACCTATTATCTTTAGCTTATTGACCCTGAATTTAATCCCAAAAATGTGGAAGATAGAAAAAATAATTCTAGGTAAAACCATTGATCTAATGCTGATCAAGTTCATTATTAAAATATTTCCAAAATTGATACCCCACCTAGCCTAAAGAAGCAGGATATAAATTTGTGTGCTCCATATTTATGAACAAGGGTTGTTTATTAAGTGTCCTAAATTTGCAAGTGCAAAATTTAAAAACTTTCATTTACTTCATAGAAGTGGAATTCAATTATATTTTATTGTCCGATAGGCGACTGAAATGACAATATAGGTGAAATGAGAAAGAATGTAATTCGATCCTTCAACACAAAAGTAGTGAGCTTCACTATAATAGAGCACTGGAAAGCAGATGATAAATTGCAAATTAAAGTATTGACAAAATCAAGATCAGGTTTAAAATTAAGTATAACTTCCTTTTTGTACATTCAATCCTGAAAATGTTTAGTTTGTCGGCTTAATTGTACAGAAAAGATAAAATATAAAAAGAATTAAATTTTTCGCTTGAATCTTTATTATAAACGAATTCATTACCTTTTTCGCTTGAGCCTTTGCTATAAACGAAAATGTGAGTATAGTCTTAGTCATCTTTAGTTTCAGTATTCATGTGACTGCAAACAATCTTACGGGGGAGGGGGATCCGTTAATATTCTCACAATCACAGATTTGTACTTTCTGGCTACATGTTGAACCTCGGATTTCAATTTAACCTGATCAGGGAGATTTGTGTGGCCGTTCCTAGTCTTTAAATATTGATTGAACACCATCATGGCAAAGACATCTTATTGCCCTTTGAAACCCATTCCCATGACAAAAGCCCGTCCAGATGGAGTTGACTGTACCCTATACCAATTTCGGTTTACCCTTCTTAATAAGATCATTCAGTAGATGCTTGCAACTGATAATTCTTTGTTAAAGTGAGACACTTTTTGACAAAGGTCTATAATGAACTCTTTCGGTACCTAAAATCCAATATCTCGTCTGCAAAGAAGGCGACGAGCAAGGACGCTTTAAAACAAAAGATAGTTGATTTCAAATTGAATAAATTGGCAAAATTGTAACACGCATTATACAAATTAGTAGTCTTACAGCGAAAGACATTAAAGGGACGGCGCAAACTTGCCCTTTCACCAAACACTTTATTTTCTAAAACAAGGAATTCAAAGTAGTTGTCAGCTTCTTCAAAGCTCATCGTAATTTTACATTTTTATTTGTCCACCTCGAAATGAAAAATATAATTTCAAACATAATTTTCGGATAGAAATAAGGCAAGTCCTTCTTCCTCCGCAAGTTCCTTTCAATATATTATCTCAAAATTGTCTTACAACATTTTAAGGCAAACAATTGTGCAGGTGCATAGTTAAAGGTTTCATCCATACTATCTCGGTTATCCTTGGAGTTTTTTTCTTTCCGCAAATGATCTCTTTAACAATGAGATGGACTTGTTCTCAAAGACTAAGCACTAGTAGTTTCTTTCGAGTTCAAACATACGAGACAAATGTACCAATAAGAAATACAAATTTATGGATCCGGATATTTCTAATAGTTTCTCTCATAGACATGTATGTTTACGTAGTGCATAAGCTACGACAGGATTTTTTTCATGCATATAATCATGACTTTCCAAAGGCCTCGACAGCAGACACATGGTAACACGATGAAGAATATAAAACTGCTTAAGGTAACTTTGGCTCTGAACGGAAGAAATATAAAGGGTTTAATTGAATCAAAACTTCGGTTAAACCGTGTACGTCCCATTATTACTGAAAAGAAACATACTTCTGTCGCCGATTTTGTGTGGTGTTATGTTGTAGGAGAAGAATGATACTCTTTTTAAAGTTCATAAAATTTTGCTTCTCAGCAGTGTTCCGTGGATCAGATGAAAACGAATCAATGCAAATTTGTAACAATAGGTAAGGATCAAAATGCTGATTAAAGTAATTGCTCCATTTTTAATGGGCTCTTTTCTTCTCTTCCAGTGCTTGTAATTTTATATGGACACAGTTGGCGTTCTAAAAATAGTCAACTGACTTGGCCTAGCCGCGAGTTCATCATTCTTGTACTGAAGTAGGAGAAGAAATTTAATTCTTATGAATTGAAGACTAGAAATAAACTACAACGCTAATAATATTTTGATACATCCATGATTATATGACAATATAGATGTTGCAATTATGCGATATATCGTATAAAATATCTGAGAAACGACTTACACTGGCTTGTATGAATGATGTCTTCCATCTTCTATAGCAAAACAATATAAAGGGCTAAAATAAAATACACCATGATGTATCTATTGAACAGACAGACAGATAGAATATGTTAATAAATGAACTAAATCGCACAGTGGCGAACGCTTTTCTGCTTCATCAAAGACACCTCATAGCTGACAAGACAGGAACTCACTTGATTGATCGTACATGTTTTGTTTATGAGGATCGAAATGATAGCTCATATCCAAAAGCAACCTATCAAATTGTCAGCCTTTGAATTACATCATAGAATAGAAAAATAGAACAAACACGGCCTCCGTGCAAACACATAAGAATTGTCTGGTGTGGTTTTACGAAAAATCGTACAATTACTTATATGCTATTGTTACAAACCAGGGGTATTTGCTTTGACCGAGCGGAGTCAAACCATTGCGCGATTCTGCAAAGTCATAAATTTCCCCCTAATCTAAAGACTTCCATGCAACTCTGTTGTAAATTAGAAAGCCCGGAGTGTCCATTCTATAGATAATTTTACTCTAATCAATACAAGACCACAGGTCTCACAACTTTCCAATTGTCTATCAACCGCACATCTACATGGTTTCTCTTCATCAACTTTCCGTACCGTCAGCATTTCACTCCTTAAAACTATACAACTTTCCCTAACACAGGGAACTATTTTTACTACGCCACCCTGGGCCGGTCAAATCATGGTTTCGAGCCACATTTCGCCTGTAAAGCTGCATCACATTTGCCACCATGGCGACATAAACGGTATCTGCCGACGACGGAACAGTCCCTTCTTGTTTATTCCATTGTGTAATTTACCAGTCTCCAACCATAAATTCTACACCTGCAGTCACACAACCAATGTACACCACTAGATTTTAAATGGAACTATGGAACGACAGGGACACTCATGCGGCTCTGAACTGAATTGACCAGAAGTAAACCATGGCTTCATGGCAACTCAATAACACTTCACTTCATGACGCTTGCTGCTAGTAATTGGCTAATTATTTCGGGGTAAGGAATATTTTCACAGGACCGAGTTCTAATAATCAAACAAGTAATCACAAAAATCTGATAATTTCTTAAAATGGGGTGCTATAATCAAATGTGTATACTTCAAATTTATTACACTATTATATTACTCGATTATGACATTCCGTCTGAGTGATTATGGTCTTTTGCGTCAGTACATAGTGCACTATTAATAGCTGTGCATTACTGACATGCGTATATCTTGCATGATCACTGACTTTCAATCAATTATCAAGCGTTGTTTGGACTAGAAGAGAGTATTGCTCGATTTTTATCAACTGAGTTTCGATGGTAGATCAAATGACTTCAGACTCGGTCTTGTTTTATGACTAGTATTTATTGCAGACAGTGTCTTAGCATTCATTCGAAAGGCTTTCAAACATTAATTTTAAGAAAATCTTCCATTATGTGATTATAGCATTTTAGAATTTTAATGAAGGATGCAAGTTTACAACCGATAAACTTATTGTTTACCTACCTGAAATAGGATTTTATTGTATGTTCCCCGCCTGTAGCATAGTTTAGGCACGAGACACTCCAGCTCTTTTTAATGGATTATTAGTTTATCACATAGTGGGTACAGTTTTCCTGTAGTGTGTGCAGTTTCACATTTTTTGATATCACAACGTGTTACATATTAGTTTAATATGATTCTGATTAGTCCAAATAAGCCCATACAATTATTGTGCAGTATTCTCTTTACTGACTGGCTGCGATCGTGTGAAAACCTTTCTAACCCCGCCTTCTGTAATTTGTTGTTTTCAATGAACATTTTCGACTCGAGCCACAAAAGGGAATTGGGAAAAAATTGTCTCGTCTGTCTGAATATGGCGAATTTACTCCCACAAGGTTTGTTATGTCATGTATAACAATATCATTATATGATAAATGGCGTAAAACTGTAACAAAGAATCCACCCTATATACAAGTGTGGTTTAAATGTTAACTTACAGAAGTAAATAAACTCAGTTCTGTTCTCAGAAGAATGTGGACATAAACCGGCCTCCCAACTGACAGAACTTTATCCAACCACAGCATATTTAGGTGGTAAAAATGTGATGCTAATCCGACTCAAAATGAAATTTGTTTACGCCTTCTGTAGAGTTTACTGTTCCAAATCAAATACTGCAAACATCCCGCCAAAAATACATTACAATAAATATGGGAATTTCTGCATCCAGTAATCCTCTTTCACATGAATATCGCAGCAATGTAATGTTTTGTTGTGAAAGTGACATTCTAGGATATAAATGGGTCGACTATAAATGATACTACGTACCGTATCAAACAATGCGACATCACACGGATTTTACATTCGTGTTGAAAAATGATTTTGTCTTTGTAAAATGTTCTGATTATTCGGATGGACGCTTGTTCTTTGATTTATAGCTTGTTAAAAAGTATAATCTACTGTATTAGTTCAACTTTGTTTGGGTCTACTTTTTACGCACAACAAATGAAAGGTGCATCGTGTGTCAGAATGAACGAAATTATTAATTCTTCTTTCTACGTAAATATTTTCTACGTAAATACTTTGAAACGAAAACTATGTGATAAAAAGAATCTCAAATGGTAATAATTTAATATTTAATGGAAATGTCTTAAATTTTAAATTCTAGAACTTTTCTGAGATATCCACAGATTATATACACAGAATCATGTTTCTTTTAATTAAACATATTGCAGGTCGCCCACATTATAATCTCTACCTTAGCAAGTTATTTGCTCAGGTAATACCTTCGCCAGCGTTTGTGAGAGGTAACTTTTAAACGCAATTATATGTAAATAATGGAACACAAGTTTCTAATAATAACAAATGTGGGGTTTGCATATATGGAATACTCATAACAGTTTGAAAAGAAACTTCTGTATTTGACCTTCAACATTAATTGGGTGTTTTTTGGCTTCAGAAACCTTTTCTGCTCAGCCATTCGAGTTGCTCTTTAACTGAACACTTTTAAGGCATGACCTTATGACACTATAAGAGTTTCTAATATTTATCGCCTTGCTTATCACATTCTATCAGGGCTTTCTGAAAGAATTCTGTTACATTGTTAGTCATGTGTTAATCATTGCACGACTGAACATAAATAAAATTCATAGACACTGTAACATTTTAGATAGGATGACATCATAACATAGCTGTATACGAAACCAACTGACAACCATCTGTATGTTGTATTAAGCCATCTAGACACTATGACACCCATTGAGAACCATTGGTATGCTGTATTGTCATCCAGACACAATGACAACCACTGATAACCATCTGTATGTTGTATTAAGCCATCAAGACACTATGACACCCAATGAGAACCATTGGTATGCTGTATTGTCATCCAGACACAATGACACCCACTGACAACGATGTATATGTTGTATTAAGTCATCCAGACACTATGACACCCAAAGAGAACTAGCTGTATGCTGTATTAAGTCATCCAGACACAATGACATCCACTGACAACCATCTGTATGCTGTTTTAAGTCATCCACACACTATGAAACCGAGTGACTGCTATCTGTATGTTGTATTAAAACCAGCCATTTTTCATAAACTTCACTATCCTTCCAATCTAACAAAGTTTGGAAGAAAGGAAATGATTTGTTAAAAAAAAAACTATCTGACATTAACCGTTCTTTGATATAATAACAACGTTAGGTTTAAACGACGTTCAAATATTCATTTTAGAATTAAGAGGTACGACATACTATTTCAGTCCCCGAAGTCACCTGTGATTCCGTTCGTTTTCGGGAGTATTCCAAAAGTAGTGATGTGATATATTCAAAAAAATTCCGTTAATGACTAATCTAAAAAATAATCACGTTCGAACGTGGCGGACAAATTGATTCGAGAGGGGATGAAGGGAGGAAGGTCCGTTTTTTAAATTGGATCTGAGAAGAAAAAACGTTCATTAGATTCAAATAAGACTCGGTGAAAAAATTCTCGTAAATGGTAGGCCGAATACTGCATCACATCAAAAACAAAATGAGATCACCTACTATATCCTACGTAGTGTGATGTTAGCTTCTTTTGTTTACAACGGTGACGTCATCAAATCTTGTGTTCCGACTTTCCACTGAAACTGGTTGAGCCACTGATATCGCCGATCAACATTCAGTATTATTCAGATGATTTGGCACGACTTTTTGCACGTAACAGCGACAGTGGGGCTTCAAGTCATCCAGAACTCGGTCTTGTTTGATCACTACTATATGGGTCACACCGCACGGACTCGGAAAACGAATACAGCATATTTGCTTGGCACATGAACTATCGGGAGTAAAGAGAACGAAATTTAAAAATAAAAAATCCTTATTTTTTGCAAATAGCAGAGAAACAGATGCATTAGCATTTTTTTTAAAATTACCTAATAGAAAATAAACTTCTTGAATGATCTAATAAGCCTTGTTTACTTACAACACAATAACCTGTAAAATTCTCTAAGGAAATTCGAAAACTCAACCAAAATAAACATATTTACTCCTTCTTGTTTACCTGAATAATAATCCTGATTAAGCTCATACACATATAGAAAACTTTAGCTATGTATTAGTTGTTGACATAAAATGAAAT
>JAECUM010031985.1:0-14604 GCA_016617855.1 Megalonaias nervosa
ATAACTCCATCACCAAAATATCGTCGCCATGGGTAAGCATTTTTTCTGTTCGATATTCTGGAGGTTTTATAAATTTTTTAACATCTATGACAAAATCAGATCTCTGTGGTTCTGGTGGTCTTTGATAAACCGGTGGATCTTCAGGCCAACCTAATACTGATCTAATCGAACTTTGATAAATATCTACGGAGTAATCAGGGGAATTTATTTCAATAACCGTAGATAGTGTTGGTTCGTGAACAGTAATCGCTATTTTAGATTCTTTCCCTGTGATAGATTTAATTCTGCGTTGGAACTCATCATTAATCTGTTCTATTTGATAACTGCCCGTTGGAATAGAAACTATTTGCCAATCAGGAGTTCCATCAGACTTATTCTTATTAGCGAATATTAATGAATTATTTGGTTGTAGTCCACCAAATGGTTTTGATCTAATGTTGGGCCAGCTATAATAAACTCGTAATTGTGCTAATGCTATTTCTTTTGCAGGAATTGAGGTTGGAAAATTGACACTAAACTCAGGATTAGTCGAACTTAACGATATCATCGTAGTTTTTGACGGAGTTGTATTAATAACGATCTGCTGAAGTAACTCCCTGTCTGTCATTATTATTATTGTTGTTATTTAATTCGTTAAAATCATTTGCGATCACTTTAAAAGCATCATCATAAGTTTTCATCATCATCGCGAATTCAGTATCAGATATTTCACCATCACTAACACATGAAGAAATATACAAAGATAATTTAGAACATGCATCTGCCACTGTGTGTAATTTAATCATATAATCGTGCAATTTAGCATTTGTACAAGTATGTATCTTTTTAGTTATAATACCGAGAACTCCGGCAATAGTCGTTGATGCTGAAACAATAATGGTTATAACAGTAGGTGCTGTCATCGTCAATGTTGATAATAATAATCCTGTTCCAGTAATAACAGCAGAAACCGAGTAAACAACTACATCAACAACAACTATACGTTTTTTGTATTTTTTTATTTTCTTGTTATAATAGTCGATAAAATTATTTAGTTTAGTGAGACGCTCACATACTTGATTGCATCTGTAAAGTTGAACGTCAATGCGAGACCGAGGTTGATCCATTATTATTATATTAAATGATTAATTGCGGTGTTTCAGCCACAAATTCCATATGCCACCAATAAGGCACTGAGGTTATTGTTTGATCATATATTCTCAGTATAAATGTTTCTTCAACATCTTTTATTAACAATATAGATACAACTCCAGAGAGAGAATCAGTTGAATGACGCAATATATGTCTGTTAATTATAGCAAATCTTTCATCACTAAATACGGATAGCCTGTAAATACCAGTAACTTCTGCGGTATATTTGATAGTGTTATTTTGTGGTGTCCATGTTGATTGTCCTGATGCTACTGTGTATACGATATTTTTAATTTGTCCGTGTGGAATTTTAATCAGATTAGTTTTTTGAACAATATTAGGTATTCCACTGGCAATATCATTAAGTTTCGTGTTAATGTCGGCTAGTTTTATGTCAACGGTTGGTGAATCACCAAAAAAATCTTTAATGAGTTTGTTTATGTTTTTACGAAAATTTAATAACGTTTCTAAATTTTTATAAAAAGTAGCACTAAGTGTAGTCATTTCATCACCGATTGTTTTAACGAAGTTGAAATAGGAATTTCCTTATCATCAACATACTTTTTCGTTGCAGCATCAAAATCATATTCCGGTGTTCTAAGATTATTAATGCCATTATTATTCATGTCGAGAAATGCACGCATTATACCGTGGTTGGTCAGTACATATTTAGATTCTTGATCGTCGACATATTTCTTTGTTGCGGCGTCTGCATCTGCGGTTGGATTTCCAATGTCGGTGATTTTATTCTGATTCATATTAATATCTCCTGTAAATACATCGCCGGATTTCTTAATATAATTACTGAGTGATGTACCAGAATCTTGTATTTTACCTTGATCGGCAAAAATAACTATATTATCAGTGACTGCAGTTGGAATTCTTATAAGAACATCTGATAGTTGTATATTACTCGTTTTTAATCGTCCTTGATTATCCTGAAAAACAACTACTTCATTTTGATCCACACTTGCGAGATTTAATAAATCATCAATTTCATTTCTGAGTTGATCAAGAGTTGCATACTTAGATAAATCAACTTGTTGATGACCTCTACGGGAAGATCTTCCATAAATATCCACCATTATATTTACTAATGTCTGTTTAAATATGACGTCGTAGTATATTCATGTACAACTTTGTGGGGTGGTTTTGTTGATTTTGATATAACATCAAGTACGTTAAGTACTTCTCGACCACATATTGGTGGATCAGTTAATGTTTGTGTAGGTAATGTTGAATACCATATTGGAGTACTTTGATAACCGCTAATATACTTTAAGAATTCTTTTGGTGGAGCTAGTCCATATGAATCAAAATAAATAATTCCACGTGGATCAATTGCATAAGCGACCCAATGCGTGCCTGGACCAGAATTTTCATCGAGATTAATAATACCTGTTTCAATATTGTTTGGTTGTTTCGGTAATTGATCACGCATAAAAACTCCTCTAAAATTTTTTATTTTTAATTTTTTAGCAGCATCTAGTAAATCAAAATTGGACATAGGAGATATTAGTAAACTGTCCCTGGTAATCTTAGGCCTTTTTCGTACCAGTGTGGGGTCCCTGGTAATCTTAGACCCCTTCCCTTTTTTTTGGTGTTCGTTTTATTCCCTGTCCGGTTGCTTTCTTTAATGCCATTCCAGCAGCAGTTCCAACAGCACCTAATGCAGCTGCTTTTGCAACTGCTGGAGCTGCAGCGGCTATTAATGCTGGTATAGCAGCAAGAAGTGGAAATATACCACCCGTCTTACTGACATCTTTAATGGCACCCGCAGAAAGATTAAGTTTTATACCTTTATTTGATTTTTTTGCTTCATTGAAATGCCCGAGTTGACGTTCTGTAAGAGATAATTTATTTGAGCCGCTCATCTGATCTTTCTTTAGCAATATTTTTAATCCACAATTATTTTTTGATGCTGATTGTATCTTTTTAATCTGACCAGGAGTCAGACTAACACTAACATTATTATACGACATTATAATATTTATAAATAATCTAATTACATGTTTTCTACTGGAGCATCAACGACTCTCATTCGTCCACCAGCACCTTCAAGTAACATCGATTTATCGCTGAGTATGACAGCAATTGCTCTGTAATTGGCAATAGCTCCAATATCTCTATTAACATGAGCTCGAAAATGTATATCGACTACAGATTGTCTGGTTAAATCTAAATGTTCGAGCGAAAAATAATAAATTGGGTATAATGTTGTAAAATCTAATTGTGATATTTGTAAACCAGTATCAATATTTTGATCACGGCCCATGAACGTCATTAGACGGTGATATACACGTGGTACATGATTTTGATCGAAATTCAGTAAAATATCCTCGGATGGTTCTTGATGTCCATTTATTCTTAAGGAAACTTCGGAAACACCAAGATTATCAAATATCATAATACTACGTGTTTGATCATCCACCCGTGCAGCATCTTGAAATGCAATAAATATATGTCGTGGTGCAGAAACACCTTGTTGTGATGCTATTTGCCACGTAAATAAACCATTAATATTACTCTGGATAGCATCTGTGGTCATTGTTAACCACGATAATGCTGATTTACCACCTTGATTCATAAAAGAGAGTAAACGATCTTCTTCAGTTATTGATGGAGTCATCACCGGCATCCACAATGAAAGTTTTGTAAGAATTACTTTGCCAGGATCACCAGCGAGTCTCCATAATGCATCGTTGTCGGTTGCTTTTCGTACAAGTACAACTGTATGCTTAGATCCGAAAATGACTTTTCTGACATTTCTACAAAATCCAAATATATGTGATAGTGGAATCACACATGAAAATGCTCTTCTTCCACCACGCAACATTGCTCGACGTGATCTAAATCCTAAGTTGAAATCTGGATCTACATTAATAATCATACTTTGTACATCCGCATTGGCGTTTCTAACAAAATTTCTTGGTTGTCCTATTTCATATTGTCGATACTCTGGAGAATCAGTTGTATCCTTTGCAAACATCATTGATGGACCAGCTGATCTTGAATAATCATCACTATATCTTGCAAGACCAAGTATTGTTGTTGCAACGTCGACGTCCTTCTGAATAGATTCAATATTTTTTTCCGTCAATCATGTACGTTGCACTGTCAAATAATGCCATAATACCATTATTAACAAAACCGACATTAACATCGTCTCCATATGCTACTGGTGCTACAGGATTAGCAATATTTAAAATTTCACCTTCGACTTCAATAAATGCTTCAGCGGGTAAGAAATATCTACTTGTATCCTGAACCTGTAGTTCGATTCGTCCACGCTGATCTGGAATTCGAGCGTCATAAGAATAATATTGATAATCAAGCACAGACTCATCTTTAAGTACTGGTGCGTCCATGTCAAATGCGGGATCAGATATACGTTTGAACATCTTTATTATATTTATTTTATCGTCTAAAACGAAGATTACTTCGGGAAGTGAGACCACTTCCTGCTATCAGACTAGCAGTCATATTTTTTTCTTTTTCTGATAAAGGCACATCAGCCAACTCTGCTAGTTTTTGATTAGCAACTTGATTTATTATTTTACTGACATTTGCAGGCATTACTTCAGTACTAGGTAATTTTACTGATTGAGGTTTTCGTCGTATTAATCGTGCTAACCTATCTTTAATCGCTGAAAATGCTTTACCAGCAACATTACCAACAGCACGAATATCTTTTTCACGAACAACATCAATAGCTTTCATTCCCAGTTGCTTTGCGATCGGTATTGCTTTTGGGGCTATCCTTCTAAATAGACCCTGAACAACATCACCTAGTCCATCTCCGTAGGTTGTCTTGTATACTGATAATCTTGAATTTATTACCCTGACCATAGTTGGTCCACGTTGAGTACTATGTACGATCATTTTATTATAGTAATTATATTTAATTACGTACTTAGTCGCTGTAGTAGTCATCGGCAATTTCATTAATAAGAGACTGATAAACATCAACGTTCATGATACCGCCTGTAAATAATCGTCTACAGATATCGGCCGCTTCATTAATTATTTCTAGGGAATTATTACCAGCTCGTTTTCCTCCAATGAGGATTTCTAATCGATCAACATCAGCAAGAACATTATTAGGACAAGTAATAAGACCACTTCCTAAACCACTTCCAATTACGTTGCCAGAAGAGGTGTCTGACGGCCAATATTCTTCTTCCTCCTCTTCCTTTTTGCTTGGTTTTTGTTGTTTTGGAGATTGTATTAATTGCTGTGATAGTGGTGGTAATATTTGTGGCAATTGTTGTTGGGGTGGTGGTGATACTTGTTGTGGTAGTGGTGGTAGCATTGGTGATCGTGGTAATTTAAATCGTGGTTGTTTTTGTGGTTTTGGAGATTGTGGCAATTGTTTAGATTTTTCTTTTATATGGTTATGTACAGCCTCATCAAATTTATTAAAATTTTTAATATCTTCATTAGATCTAATTTCTGGAATACCAGTATATATGCGATATACATCCTTGATCCAATTGGCAGAGTTCAGAGATTTAACATGTTCTGGTTTTACATATTTTTGTCTTTCATAATATCCAAATGCGGCAATATCAAGTAATTGGTCTTTGTCCTTGATAGCAGCAATACCTTCAGGTGTAAATTTATCTATTATCTTAATTCTGGTTTTTGGTTGTCGTGGTTGTAGTTGTGGTTGTGGTTGAGCCGCTTGAATACGACCAGCAATATCAGCAGGTAATGTTTCAAGAGCTCGTTGTGTTGCCTCAGTTGCTGTAACAATTTTCTTTGTTGGTTCGACAATCGGTTTAAATAATTGTTTTGTGTCCTCTTCAAATTCAACCTGAGATTCTTGTCGTTCTTGTAATTGTTGCTTGAAAGCATCACGAACAGGTAAATATTTTTTAATTGCTTCTAGTCGCTCTCGTGCTAATCTAGCTGAATGAGGTTCTCCAATATTCATTATTAAATAATATTTATAATAGATATTTAATTGAATTTGAAATCACCAAAAATACTTAATAAAACGCGATAACTCTGCTCCTCCTCTGCTAGAGAATTATTTCCCCTTTCTATGTATGTCTGTATGTATGCATGTTTGTCTGTATTTTAATTTATCAAAAATAATCAGTAGATCCTAGCGGTTACCCTTCAATGGAGCCCCTCGATAGCCTGTGTGACTTTCATGGGGTCCTTACATTGTCGTCTCTCTTATGACGTATTATGCGGCACGCCCATGTTCTGTTTCTTTTGGCTAACACCCTTTCTGGATGTTTATTTGGGGGTTCTTCCATGGGGCAGAGAGCTCAAGGCATACTACTGATTATTTTAGGGGGGGCAAATTTGCATAGACACACCTCCCGGCGAATTTCTAATCGACGAAAGCGAAATATTAGCAATTCAGAAGGCTGTCTAGGCATTGCGATTTCGATAAAACCCCCACGAAACCCCGGGGTAGAATTCCAAAATAGAATCCGACCACGAGATACGTGGTGGTTTATCGAAATCTCAGGGGATGCCTCCCCCCTACTTATTAAAAGATATGGGCGACCCGGGGACCCGAACCCATCTCGGCGAGATCTGGGGTCGAACCGCAAACATCAGTATTAAAGTTTCCAGCAACTTTAACATTGAGCTAACGAACTCGACTACGGATATACGTTTTAGAAATTATTATATGTGATTATTGTGCAATAGCATTTGATATCTGATTTTACAAATAAATAAATATTTATAATTTTATTAAGATATTTTGCCATTATATATATGAACCGATTAAAATGTATTATATTTAAAATTAAAGCACGGAAATAAAATGCACACAAATACCTATCTCCCGGAGATATCCGGGGAGATATCCGCGGCGATAAACACAGCTATTGTTTGAACTACCACACATGTCCTTGAAAAATCGGTACGCATACCTATCTCAGTACATGTATGTATGACTCACTTCATGTATATACATGCAATAGTTGATCTGGATAAATTCATAGCAGCAGGAAGGGTGAATGACCACATATGTGTGTAAGAGAACAGCAGACAAGAAGGGAAGATGATATGCGCGGTATGGCAGTCGAACCTTACACATTTGTCTTAATCATAATGCAAAATTTGCTCGAAAACCAAGTTGTAGGGTCCACCGCAGCAAGGGGTGGGGGGTGGACAGACATTTGGTAATGAATATATTTGCATTATGATTAAGACAAATGATTTCGCGGTACGGCAGTCGAACAGACCACTTGCCTCAATTATCACTAAAATTTGGCTTAATCATAAGAGTGGTCTGTTCACCCTGCCTGCTGCTGTTTAAACTGATTCTTTGCTTCTACTTTATTCTATCAGCTTATTATAATCTCTGTTTACGGCACACGTGCAAAGCATGACATCGGTTGTATTTAAAGTGGATTTGGATATTCCATTTAATTTGATGACTATTAGAAGGACTACCACTTACCGCCAGAGCAATTAATTCCATATGAAACTATGCCAGAATTATAAATGAAGTTGATTTATGATTAAAAGCGTAGGAAATCCAAAAGTACAAAAATTGTTATGTAAGACGGAAAAAGAAGTTTATCTTTGTCACTCACTGGGGGATATTAATTCTTCGCGTACATTACGGTATACAACCGACAAAGAGTAACAGAATTGTCCTCTTCGAGCAACGTCATGGCTCGGATTTAACATGTCAGTTTTAGACTAAAAACATCAAAGGATTTCTATAGACTTCCTCATACTAACGAATGACAGTTTATTCGGTGAAAATCTCAGGAATAAATGACACTAGAAGTATGCACATATGAAAATATATTTTTAAATGTAGAATAGACGTTCATTGGCTTAGAGAACAATTACTGACGATCACTTTGCGTTGGTCAGATTGAAAATAAAATAAAATTAACCAAACTAATTTACTGTAGAGCTACATGATCATCCTGGTTGTCTACAATTTCGATTGCATATCCCCGTAATGTAAATATTTTCTTAAAACAGTTCCTTGTGTTGGATCTCGTTTCATTGGCCTCTAAGGTTGTTCCTTCTTAAGCTTGCATTTTTGCATGGATGTTTATTATCTGCACAATTAGTCAATATTGTTAGAGAAAATGTACTTAATCCTGTACAGTGTCAAAATCCTCTATTGCGTGGAGATAGGTGAACTGTTACTCTTGCAGAGAATACTTAATACGATATGATGGTAAGTGCAGCAACATGTGTCACGATTAAGCTATCGTCTATTGAAATAATCTAAATCTACGCAAGGGTGATATATTAGTAAGAGATAACAGTCACCAATCCAAGCAGTTAGCAGGCGTTATCAATTCAAGTCTGTAGGTAAATTAATAAAAATTACAATCACCGACACGTACATCGTCTAGTGCCTAATTGCTGTTGGTAACTCTGTCGTCCATGCAATTGCTATGCCAATTAAGGTAACTATTCCTGAATAGCATCACTATCTAATCCATACTCGCTCCTAAGGAAGTCAAACCTGAAATGATAAAACGGCTCGTTGGTGTCAGCATCATTCACAATGGCTTCCAATTCTGTTCCTCTGCATGTCATATTTAGCCGCAACCTCCATTTCTTGTTTTCGTTGTCTCTTGCGAGTTCAGCTTCCAAACTTCCAAGACAATCTACCACTTCTTCATTGCAATATACAGAGTCATTCTTTTCACTTTTGTACACCTTTCAAAATACTCTAAGATCTTTTGGATTTAAGACATTATAAACATGTTTTAGAGTGCTCCCTCCAACCAGCACTGATTCTCCAATTTCAAGATATTTGACAAAAACATTGTCTACGTACTCTTTTCCTCCACTTGTCTTTATCATATTCTTATCATGTCTCTTCTTGTTGAAGAATTTTCTGGTGTGAACGCCGTATGTCCATGGAGAAATCCGCTCAACAATAATATTCGAACTGTGCCCAAACATCACAGCTCCCTTTAAAACTGACTCTCCGGCTTCAGCTGATACAAAAACCTCCATTGCTTTTGTCTTAAATTTGTTTTCAATTTTTGCCTGTACTACACGCGATTCCGCAAATCCACCCACCAGCATAATAGACAAAATGTTGCCAAGTTCTTTTTGCAGGATGTGGTCTATAATCTTATGAATTGCAACATCAAAGTATTCTTCCATCTTCAGTGAATCTATTACAAGATAAAAGTTGTCTTCCACCTCAAGAGCGTCACCGTGCTTCTTTTTAAAGTTTTCAGCTAGGTTAAGATTTGGTGTATGAGTAAAATATTTTGGAAGACGCAATCTATGGTCTACAGAATCTCCAGGATGAAACTTTCTCTTCTCATCCGCAAATTGCTTTTCAAACTCTATCCATCCAAGTCTTGCTTAAGACATTCCAAAAAAATGTCCTTTCCAACGGTATCCTCGATGCTTTTCCTAAAGGCTTCGTTCACCGTTATCCCACCCCATGGCCCACCAGAAGCTGGATATACGTCCTTGAGCGTACCATCTGTATTAACCTGATGGATAGTTACATCAACAGTTCCACCTGCGAAATAGAAGAACTTCCAGACTAATATTTACATAAAAATCTTAGAAGAAACTTGAACAGAAAAATATGAATGAGATACCTTCTACTGATAGAAGACCTCGGAGGTAAAACGGTTAGTGCTGTATTGGCTCATAGCAGTTAGATATTTAGCTATTCACACTTATTCAACCTACACTTTCCATCAAATGCAGTACTGCGTCAGTATAATGCACTAAGTAGTTTTGTAAAATATTTCCAGACATTGCTGATGGAAAAGAAGTTTATCCATTCATGTATACGTAACTACTTAAATTGCCTACACACACACACACACACACACACACACACACACACACACACATATATATATATATATATATATATATATATATATATATATATATATATATATACACACACACACCTACCTACCTATCTACATACATACTTATATAACAGCACACTTATATACCAACATACGTCGATAGATGCATGAATATAGATATAAATTTGTACAGATCATATCGATATTATAAGTATAAACTGTAGCTACTTCCCTACTTAAAGTCTCAATACAGTACCTCCTAAATCGAGAACCATATATATCTCTCCTGGGTTGAAATGTCGAAGAATTGCTCCACCGTCTTTGGCCTCTTTTATGATCGCTTGCTAATTGCAATCTATAGAAGCTGCTTCGGGTTCTAGGGCTGGACCAAGGTGGTTCCTTTCTATGCCAGCCTGAATTCATTTTAAACGTTATTGCTTGTATTCTTTCTTGGTAGTGCCGTTGTTGTAGAAAAAGTAACTTAGCACGCAGGCAAAACTCTTTATATGTGTCCCTTTTATAAGTTTGTATTGCATGTCTGTATCATCGTTTGACTAAAGGAAGCATTGCTACAATATTAATCATTCTGATACCTCTTGCAATTGCTTTGAAGTGTCAACTGATCAGAACCTGCCGTTGCAGCACAAGTTTTGTGATGGCTGAAATGACAGCTATCAATAGACAAATTCATTGCATCCAAAAGTAAAAGGCTTAAAGGTTTATGATCATTGAATTAGTCGGAAAAATAGCTTATACAATAATATTTTCTTAAATATGACCAACATCAATGTAAAAATGGCATCCCGTAATTGCATCTGAGAATGCAATTTGGCTGCGTGCGGCAATATTGCTGAAAAATGTCTTATTATACATTACCGCTGTTGGTACAGCCATTGCTAGTGATTGCACTGGAATTATAGATCTGAGGCAACCTCCTCTATATATTAAGAAAGACATACAGACTTTTTTTATTTTGCAAGAAGTATTCATGAAACATTAGATACAATATCTCTACGAATTTGATGTTGTTATGGAAAACATATGTATAAAGATGGGGTCGCTTTAATTATTGTGTCATCCATACGACACATAGAAACTGCTAAATATTAACATCAATAAAATAAAATAACTGGAAACAATGTATGTGTTACAACGCATACTCAATGAAAGCAGCTTCTTTCGTTGTGATGTTTAAAGTTCCTGATCTTGAGAAGTCAAAACATCTCAAGCATCAGAGGAAGTAATATATTAATAGTTTAGGTTGGACCCGACCAAATCAAAATAGTTCACATCTGTCTAAGGCTTTTTCGTAAGCTGGATTTTTGAAGTCATAAAATATTTTATATTTTTTTTCTTCTAAAGGATTCTTTGGGCAGTAGGAGGAGTACTTGTTCCCCTTCCATCCAATTTTGTATTACATCCAACTTGTTTAAATAAACAAAATTCAAGGTTTCTTTTCTTGAACTAACATTTTCGGCGGCCTCTCTCATGAACATCTTCGCAGAGTCAGACAATATCGCTGGAACTTTTAGCACCCACCTAATGTCTCACATCTTCACTTCACGTCCACGCTCATGTTTGATCTAATAGAAAGAAACAAAGCCAGCAAAAAATAAAATACTTTCAATAACGTTTATATTCACACTTCGGTCATTACAGGGTTTTGGCCATACAACTTTCAACTAGCAGTTAGCAAGAAGAAACTGTGCACATGTTTTACTGTACATTTATAGACGTTGTTTCACAGCTGATTTGAAAATACATGGTTTTTATATTTTGAACAGGGACTTACACATAAATGTAAAAATCACATTGTTTAGAAAAATATTAGAAACAAAGCAGACAATCTTGAATAAGCCTCACTTCATCAATATGCACGCATATATTCATTTATTCTCAATTTCTCTCTCCACATACACGTACACACAGATATACAAAAAATAATATTTGTGGAAGGTTCATACAAATTCAGAAAAACAAACAACTTATCCAGACAGGAGTACTTTATAAGGCTTTCATTAGTTTTGGAAGAATATGGTTACTTATATCTTCACTAACGTTCGTTATAACTCATAAATACAGTAATAATATCTTCTCCTATTTAATAAACATAATCAGTTTTAGAAAAAATGTAAGAATGACATTAAAATGTGGATTTATTCTTGTTGCCTACCATTTCATAAAGATGACCCTTAACATATTTGATAGCCGCAGTAAATACGCCTATTGCCTTCATCAGCTTCTGGTTGGATGCCTCTAAATTAGTTTCTCTTGTTAGGTCCTGCAACAAACAAGACATACAACAAGCAATAACTGGAACATTTTACATTAAGGTTCTTGAGATATAAAATTTAGCAAGATAAATGAATTATGCAGCATGATGCTTGTCTGGAGTGTCATCTTGTGAGATCCAATTATTTGTGCATTAATTTCCTGTCTTACAAACAATGTTTGCGATTCTATTTTGTTACATTAGTGCAAGGAAACTGTGTCACTGATAAATGATGTGTAATGTACAATGTGGTGCCGAGGATAATCTTATCGCCTTCTTATATGCGTCCGTTTTTCTGTTATAGTTCAACCTCCTAAATTGCTAGCCGGAAATGCACAAATATAGTTAATACACCCAAATGAGATGTCCATAACGTTTCATTGCCTTTGACTTCGTTTGCTTATTCCCCTTACCGTATCAAGGACAAGCACAATTGTTTTGGACATCAATGACAAGAGTTACGTCTCATGATTACCTATTCGCATAACCGGATCCAAGAGAGGAACAGAGTTTGGGATCATTAACGAAATTTAAAGGCCACGATTGTCCACTCTTCTAACCGTATCCATGACGAGTACAAGTTTGAGTCGATAACGATATTTAATTTTCAAGGCTTACTACATTCAAGAGAACATCAGTTAACAATATAATATTACCTTCTTGTTATGCAGAATCATCTTGAAGTGCCTGAAGAAAACCCATTGTCTGTGATTTTGTTTGGCTGCCAGGCTTTTGTATTTGTTTTCTGCATCGAAGACAAAAGAATCAAATTTCTTGTCAACATCGAATAGGGTAGATGTATGTGCCTGTAAGCTGATGTCTGGGCTTCCTTTCCATGCTTGTCTTGTCTAAATTATGATGACGAACATACAAGAAAAGGAGACGCAACGACTAGAATTCCGCAGAAAAATTCCCAAAATATATTCCACCCACCCTATTCTTTTCTTAAATTTAAGTCCTTTTTTCCCTTTTAACATTTAGCTACCTCGAACCCTCCCCACCCTTGCTAATTCCCAGTCAGGGAAGGAGGGGTGGGGATAAGGATATTACTAAGCAAATACAATTATAAACAATTCTGTAATTTTCTTTGCTCTCACAAAATACCACACCGAATAAGGTATTTAAATTTACTGATAAACCTATTATCCAAAATTATCTCAACTATCAAAACCATTTTCAAATTTCTCACTGAATCCCTGTTTTATTAGGAAGATAAACTTCAGGTCTCGAGTTTCACATACCTATATGCAAGAAAATATTAAATAATGCCAAGGGACTGCATTACCGTGGAAATTGTTCCAGAAAGTCAGAATATTTGGGCGGAAAACCCTTCAGGCGATTTATATTATCTCCTTTGTTCTTGTTGCACCTGATTTGGATAGACTTTGAAGTAGCTTATTTTGCTGAACTGTTGAAAAGAATCAACAACATCGTAAAATTTTATTGACAGTGCATTCCGATATTTATCATCCATGTGCTTTAAATGAACTGCAAGTATAAATTTGCTAAACACCTGCATTTCCATACAAATATCCACTCCGCTCCGCTCCCACCTACCCACCAACATACAGACATATTAACAACTTCTATTGTGTGTCCACGAAATAAAACTTCCGTAGGTTACGGAAAAATCATGGTGATTTTTGTCACCCTTTCAAGCTATGATATGGTTCTCGCCATATGAAAAAGAGGAGTGGTTTAGATTAGATACGTCCACATTCATTGTAAAAGTGTCGACTCAGACAGTGTATCAGCATTCATGGTTGTAAACATCAGAACTCTTTATTTACTTAGAATTATGTTTTATGTACATTGAAATTCCAACAGACATATTAAGCTGTAGCAGGTTTTCAAAGAGATTTGCACATAAGGAGATGAAGGACTCACGGTACTAATTCCGTCCTCACAGTAAACCTAAGCCAACTCCATGATATTAAAAATTCAGTTCGGTTAAATTTCGAATGCTCATCATCTAAACTACATAGATCAGTGTAGACACATCCTTGATGACAGTTTATGTATAGAGAAAACCATATGAGCCGAGCCATTTTCTAAATCTACATGTGTTTGAAACATGTGCTTTCAGTTGCGCAACAAAGAGTCAAGTAATACTTTTTGTAATGAATTTTAGAAACTCGAGTTTGAAAATGACTGAAATTCCATAAATAGAATAAAGTCTCTGTTTCTTTTCAGTTACAACTAGCATAGGTTCCCAAAAGATTATTTTTACCAAAATTCTAAACTAATCCTGGCCAGACAAACGGATATATATATATATATATATATATATATATATATATATATATATATATATATATATATATATATATATATATATATTCTATTTTATCTTCATCCATTTCTAGACTGGTTTGCCATTTCTCCATACAATTAGTACCATGAGTC
>JAECUM010031986.1:0-24330 GCA_016617855.1 Megalonaias nervosa
GAATTCCATGCTGTACAGGAAATTAACCCAATCTCATACTGTTTTTCAGGATCTAGTTGTATTGGCGGATTGTAATAAACAGAAAAGTTTGCGCTGTTTCCTGTTGTCTGCGATGAATCAAGTAATAATGTGGTTGATGTTAGTGACATTATATTAATATTGTTAGATAAGATCGCTATGTAAAATTTCATACTCGTCCGATGTCAGTAATCCGCTCGATCTAAGATGATCTAGTATATCCACAATTTCGTTATCGATCTCCGCGCTTTCATTACCAGCTTCTTTGGATGATATCAACAACATAAGTCGGTCAACTATTTCTGCGTTTGATGTAAACACTTTAACTCCAGATCCAATGGTTTCCTCTGGTAATGTTTTATCTCGTTTATTTTCATAACTAGTAAGCAGTCTTTTAAAATTCCAGCCTTTACCATAACCTCCTGGTTTATTTCGATATTGATTTACTGTTTTACCTAAAACATCAGCAATAATTCCGTCTCTCATTCTATGAAACGCATCACGCATTTCTTCGTGTGTTAGCTTCTTTAAGCGCTTTTTCAGCTATTGGAAAATCCTCAATTTTACTTATCAAAATTTTCTCCATTTCGTTGTAATCGTCACCACTCCATTCTCGAATATTGTCAAAATCATTAATTTCGTTTTTCATCAAATATTTTTTAACAAAATTATTTAATTCGTTTTCAGTTATTTTTTCTCTAGCTTTATTTCTATAACGTGTTATCTGCTCCTCAATAGGAATCATTTCTATGGTAGCTTCAGTTATTCTTTTTTCTCCCTCAGCTAGTTCTTTAGTTTGCTTTGACACATTTTCTATTAACCTCCATAACCCGGCTGGATTAACCGTCAGTCTTGCTATCGCATGCTGAAGTGCAAGAGGGTTGTTTATTAATATGCTAAATTCAGCCTGTCGTGCAGCAGGATCAGCAATGTGTCTTACAAGTTCTTCTGCATTTTTTTTATTTTCATCTTTCTATCTTTCCCCGAGTAAACCTAACAAACCTTTTTCTTGTAATTTTTTAAGCTCGTCTGCGGATAATGCTGATATTTCTGGTTGCTTGCCAAGTACTGCTTCGGTAACAGGTTTAAAAAGTTTAGCAGTTTCTTCCTCTGCTTGAACTTGTCCACGCCGAGCTTCTTCCACTTTTTTCTTAAAAGCTGCTCGAGTTTCAATAAATTTTTTTAGTAATTCAATTCTTTGTTGATGTTTGTCCATTTTTTATTTTCTATACGCGCTATAAAATTCGCCTGTAAAAACAAGTCAAAACAACAACGAAACATCTTAGCCGGATCATGCGCTAGTTTATCAAATAAAAAGAAATTGTATTTGTCTTTGATTGCTTGATGATATAATTCAATAAATTTATCTTTCGTTACATCACCGTATTGCTCGTTTGCAATATTTCTCATATCAACATTGTCCAGTCCGGGAAATAATATAAAACAACCAGTATTTCGCCTGATAAATCTATCGACGTTGTAAAAGCCTTGGGCAAGACAGACCGAATTACATTTTTTATTACGCGATAATGAAAAATAAGATCTGACCTTGTTCATCTCCTCGTTGTTTAGCGGAATATCGTCAAATACAACTATTTTATGCTCGGATGAATCAAGTTCGTTAACTGGAATAAGTTCTTCTGGTTGTTTTGTTAAAAATATATCATCGCCAGCGTCAAGTTCATCACGAAGTTTATCATTGTACTCGCTTAATAATTCGTATTTATCCTGTTGCGGGTTAATTGTGTAAATATATACCTTATCATAGTTAAAGTTATTGTTGAGCAAAATATTTAATAACAGATATGTTTTACCTGATCCTGTACGACCAATAATGAGATAATGACAATCTGGAAGTTCGTTATTATGTTTATGATTAAATAATCGTTCGGTATCAAAATTTAATATCTTCGCCATTGTTGTTATATAATTTTATGTAATATAAAAATTGTATAACAATAAATAAATAATGAGCTATTATACAAAATTTGGAACATTATTAATAGATCCATCAGCTGAAGCTCAGCAAGGTGACTTATCTAGATATGCAACTCTTGATCAGCTCAGAAATGAAATCAATAATTTATTAAATATCACAAGTGTAGATCAAAACGAAGTTGTTGTTTTTCAGGATAAACAAGAACGATTAAAGACAAGTAATATACAACTGTCAGATGTACTTATACGAGTTCCTACCGCGGTTGTTAATAATATCGTTACTTTAATGATCAAGGTAAGATACAAGATTCCGGTAAGTCAGTTAACGATTATATCAAAAAAGCTGGTGATTCATTCACTGATTACATTATCATGAATCAAAATAAAATTACAGACCTTGGAAACCCAACCGCAGATACGGACGCCGTAACAAAAAAAATACGTCGATAATCAAGAATCTAAATACGTATCAGTCAACGGTGGTATAATGCGTGCATTTCTCAACATGAATAATATTGGTATTAATAATCTTAGAACACCAGAATCTGATTTTGATGCTGCAACGAAAAAATATGTCGATGATAGCAATATCCCGATGTCGATATCATTAACAACAATCAATAATGAAATGACCACATTTAAGACTGATTTTTCTAATCACGTAAAAACGTTTCTAAATTTTCGTAGAAATATAAACAGATCTATTAACGAATTTTTTGGAAGTCCAGCGGTTGTTGATATTAAGCTGGCTGACATTACCATAAAAATCAACTATATCGTCAGTGGAATCGCTAATATCATTGAAAAAACGAATCTGATTAAAATTCCTCACAAGCAGATCATCAATGTGGTATACACAGTAGCATCAGGATCAGCAACATGGACACCGCAAAATAACACTATCAAACATACCGCGGAAGTCACTGGTGTGTATAGGCTGTCCGTATTTAGCAGTGCAAAATTTAGTATATTTACCACATATCTATGGCGTCATTCAAGCGATGCTTTTTCTGGAACTGTATCTATAGTATTAAATAAAGATACTGAAGAAACATTTCTACTGGTAGCATCTGATAAAAAAAATAACCGCAGCGTCTTACTGGTAGTGTCTGGAATTTGTAGCTGAAACACCACAATTAATCACTTAATCAAACCCAGGAACTGGCACTATTGTATAAAATCTGTAAACAAATATTATATAATGAAAAAAAGTATAGTTGATTTTAATCATATTTCAGATAAAATTCCAAAACAAGATGTGGACGCTCTAATGCAATATTACAAATATTATCATAAAAAAACTTTAGTGTGTGAAAAAATGTTACAAATACTATACCAAAATACTTCGAGTAATATCATATTTACCACTGCTAATGACTAGCTCTGGTATAATTTCAAGTGCAGCATCATTAAATCCGTTTTTGTTAATAATATCAGGCGTTGGTGTTTCTCTTTCAACAGCGTGTAAAAAAATTGAACCTCGACTCGCGACTAAAAAAAATGCTTGTAAAACAGCAAGTATAACTTACAAAAAATTACTTGATCAGATACGATCTTACTTACGGGGTATAAAATATGATATGGATGATTTAATACGCGAGTTTCGTATTATTGACAGTATGTTAACAGATATTCTACCAATGAGAGTCAGCAGGTATGAAAATAATTATCAAAGAAAGTATGATAATGATAGGGTATGAAATTTGACAGTGACAAATAGCTATAGGTCTTGGATTATATTTGTTTGGAGGGTCTCCGAGATGGTAATTTATATTTGTTTGGAGGGTTGGAAAAGGTCTTTGGGCTAGAAGTCTCCTTTCCCCTACTACTGACGCTAATGCACACAGTATACCCAAACTTAATCTAGCACAAATATTTTCCTGCACTAGAATTATTATCTTGCATATCAGTGTCGGATTAAAGCCTTCCAGGGCTATAAGCACTGAAAATATTATACTGCTCCTTCCCCTTTCTACAAAATGTGAAACTCAAAAAAGCAACAGCCCCAACCAACCAACCAACCAACCCCCAACCCAACCCCTCAAAACAATATTAAAAGCTAAAAAGTGGGGAAATATCAATGTTGCCATCCTTCCAAATCAAAATACTGGCACATGCAGATCAGTGCCGGATTATCCGATAGGCAGAGTAGGCACCGGCCTATGGGCCCCACGCTTTTTAGGGGCCCCGCGACAACGGATCAAAATAATATTGAACTGATTTGATCTTGAAAGTATTAGGAGATAATTTGCGAGGGGGCCCCGAGATTTCGACCTGCCTAGGGGACTCCACAGCGTTTAATCCGGCACTGATGCAGATCAACATGGTCATATATAATTCTTTCAATTTTATCATCAACAATTAATTGGAATTTTTTTCTGGTGCCGCTGTTGGGCTCGTGTCCTTTGCACATGCTGAGTGTATTTAATGGGTAATCTGACACTGCTTGCGTATACAACACTGAATCATGTATTCGTGACACCACTGTTAAAAACGATGGAGAAACACTGAGATAAAGTAGTTAAAGTATGGATATCTCTTCAATCAAACATTTTTATCCCATGACCAATCAAATGAAACTGTTTAGTTCTTCAAAAGTCAACGACATGTAGCTTGGAACACTTTTCATGATTTACGACCTGCAATCGACCAGGCAGGCTTTCTGTTACGGAATACGACGTGATCACAGTAACTGTGTCAGACTTTAAAGCATTCACTCACAGACATAAATTTTTCTTTGTGTATTTGAAACGAGAAGTTTATGATCTTCGACCTGAGCAAATTGTTTTGATGAAATGTTAAATACTCATTCAGACGTCACTTTATAGACTATTAGGGACAGGGTTCTCTTTGCATGCTTGTCTCTGTAATGACACTTATAGACTATTAGGGACAGGGTTCTCTTTGCATGCTTGTCTCTGTAATGGCACTTATAGACTATTAGGGACAGGGTTCTCTTTGCATGCTTGTCTCTGTAATGACACTTATAGACTATTAGGGACCGGGTTCTCTTTGCATGCTTGTCTCTGTAATGACAATTATAGACTATTAGGGACAGGGTTCTCTTTGCATGCTTGTCTCTGTAATGACACTTATAGACTATTAGGGACAGGGTTCTCTTTGCATGCTTGTCTCTGTAATGACACTTATAGACTATTAGGGACAGGGTTCTCTTTGCATGCTTGTCTCTGTAATGACACTTATTTAGGGATTGATATTCAATCAGGAGTTGTGCAATAAAGCACACACCAACCTATGCATTTTCTAAGTCATTTTAGACTACTTCGACACCTAACTATGCATTTTCTAAGTCATTTTAGATTACTTAGACACCTAACTATGCATTTTCTAAGTCATTTTAGATTACTTAGACACCTAACTATGCATTTTCTAAGTCATTTTAGACTACTTAGACACCTTACTATGCATTTTCTAAGTCATTTTAGATTACTTAGACACCTAACTATGCATTTTCTAAGTCATTTTAGATTACTTAGACACCTAACTATGCATTTGGCATTTTCTAAGTCATTTTAGACTACTTAGACACCTTACTATGCATTTTCTAAGTCATTTTAGATTACTTAGACACCTAACTATGCATTTTCTAAGTCATTTTAGATTACTTAGACACCTAACTATGCATTTGGCATTTTCTAAGTCATTTTAGACTACTTAGACACCTTACTATGCATTTTCTAAGTCATTTTAGATTACTTAGACACCTAACTATGCATTTTCTAAGTCATTTTAGATTACTTAGACACCTAACTATGCATTTGGCATTTTCTAAGTCATTTTAGACTACTTAGACACCTTACTATGCATTTTCTAAGTCATTTTAGATTACTTAGACACCTAACTATGCATTTTCTAAGTAATTTTAGATTACTTAGACACGTAACTATGCATTTTTTAAGTAATTTTAGATTACTTAGACACCTGACTATGCATTTTCTAAGTCATTTTAGATTACTTAAATCCTTCGCAATGTAAAATTAGAATTTTTCAAGAAATATGTGCAGCAACAGTTTAACAGCAATCATCGTTCAGGGTGTATACAATCTATATTCCTACCGAAACTAGCATTGTTCCAATGATTATGTTCTAATTATGATGTCGTGGCACATTCGATATTGTGTCTCGAATGTAAAAAGAAAATAAAATACAATATAAAACATTTGCAAGCAAAACATTTTCTCTACTGGATTCAGTAAAAAATCACCTAACCGTTTACCTGACCAATCACACCTAAACCTGAAAACATTCTCTCGCTTCAAGACTATTATATTATATAACGTAATTGTTCATAGACCAACTGGCTCCTGGTCACACACATTCCATGATTGCAGTACAAACCTGATCCAAATCTTAAAATATTGTACAGGTAATTCATCGAAGATAATAACAATGGAAATATGATATGATGTAAGAAAACTTATCTTTAATCATTTTGACGTTGTAAGTAATGGCATCTACATACAAAGTTTTAAACGAAACACGAATTAAATTATGACTGGGACCCGTTTAGAAGTGAAGATAGTAAGAGAGAGAGAGAGAGAGAGAGAGAGAGAGAGAGAGAGAGAGAGAGAGAGAGAGAGAGAGAGTGTGTGTGTGTGTGTGTGTGTGTGTGTGTGTGTTGCAAACAGAGGTACCAGCTCATTTTAGAACTTCTATATTCCAACGTTTCAAACTTTGTGTGAATCTAAATATACTGATGCGTATACGGTATATATTTGCTTACTACACATATATCCAACGAGCAGACAAACGTAAAATGAAATTAGTCTTCCAGAATATTTAACAAATTTCAAAAGAATGCGATGGCACTCTTGATTTTTACGTGGGAACTCCAAAATGTTGAAACAGTGATACCATCTAGGTAGGGCTATAAATACAGGTTTGCAATTTTATTGTATAATATACCTCCAGGTGATTCTGTCAATCCTGATTTCCAATTTTATTGTATAATATACCTCCAGGTGATTCTGTCAATCCCGATTTCCAGTTTTATTGTGTAATATACCTCAAGGTGATTCTGTCAATCCTGATTTCCAATTTTATTGTATAATATACCTCCAGGTGATTCTGTCAATCTGATTTCCAATTTTATTGTGTAGTATACCTCCAGAAGATTTTGTCAATCCTGCTTTCTATTTGTGAACAAACTTACCTGTAAGTTTTTGTTTTAAAACACAAAGACGCGTAAGCTGGTCTCCCACACACTGTCTTAGTGAAACGTGATAAAACCTCAAGGATAATAATAAATCTCAAACAAGGGAACCACATTTTTTGTTTAGTTGCAAAATTATCTACATCTCCATACAATACATTGTACATAAATCTAATTTATTTCGCATAATCTGAATTAAGAATCTGAAACCAGTACATGATAATATTTCGATCCCTTTAGCTTAGGTACAATATTTTTCCAAGTCCTCCATATACAAAAAATAAACGCGGTGATAATTTCAGGCCAGATATGTGTTCACACTACGAAAGAGATGGATTACGTTATCTGCACAGAACACCCAAGTGGATAAAGATAAAAAAAAATAAGGGAGAGAGCTAAAAGATGAAACTTAGATTTTATGGTCGTGGTACAACACGTGATCATTAAACAAAGAAGAAAACATTATTTACGGAAAAGGAGCAGTGTCAATTTTCGTCCCAGATAGCAATGGTCTACGGTCCAGTGAAATATTTGCAATTAAGGTTTTCAAATGTGCGAATATGCGTTGAACTCCATATAAGAAGATTATTTGCCCTGAAAAACAGAGAGAAGCAAGAAAAATAGAGACAACACATGTGATATTATTTAGTACCAGGTCCCCCACTTAGAAAATTGTAAACCAACTCCACGTCAAACAGTTTAACTTTACAATAGGCTACAAAGTCCGAGCCCTGCACGGAATCCGAGTCTATATCTGGTTACAGGATGACAATGCTCCAGTCAATAGGTATCAGGAGAGGTAGTAATACTGCTTGAATCAACCGGGACGGCTGCATTAAAAGGGTCATTAGTCCCTAATAGTCGGGCCTTATTGAAGCTTGTCAAATTCGTGTCGCACCTGTCAACGGACCTGCTTATGACAGGTTGTGACATTGAGTCCGGAGCATGATCAGTGTTGGTGTCCTAAGTTTAACCCTTAACAAAACTGGAAATTAACCCTATTCTTATGTAAGGATATGCTATATCACCACCGTAAAAGAAAATGAAAACTATGTATCTGCTAATTCTAGATCAAAGTCAGCCTGAATTGAATTTGAGAATCTATCGGAGAGGGCGTGTAGCGCGGTTGCGCGTATCGTGGTTATTGATTAAATAGGAAATCAGGTGTTCGGAGTAATGAAATACTATTTCGATAAAATCTTTCTCGCCTCATTAATTATCCAACAAATTAGTGAATGTATTTAGACTCTGACAACTGTAATTCTGCATATTATTTACGAGAGCCTACGTGTCTTGATAAATTTCTGGAGATAAAATACCCCAAACTTTAAAGGCAAAATGATTTGATAGTCTGTGTAGTGTAGGGCCGTATTATTCAACAGTACGCACTATGCAATAGGGCCCACGAAAAATACTTTGTTACTGAAAGGTGTATACAGGCAGAGTCATGTAAATGGCAATCATTTTATTAAAGAAGTGTCTAGGGCACTGTGACCTTAGTCCGGCCCTGTGTTTAGATTCTAATGAAAGGGGCTCTAGCGAATATGCTTTTATGCAAATTTAGAATTCCCCATCCTGACACAAGTACTTTTATTTGAGAATTTCGCTTAGTACCCAACGACTGATAACACTCATGAACGACAAGAATTACCGACAGAAAGTAACAAAACCACGATTATCAGGGGAGGGGTGGGGGTTCTGGTGGTGAAATTAGCAAATCTCCCTCCTGCAGAACAAAGGAGTAATATCATGTGCTCTTGATTACATCTCTCAATTGTCACGTTTATTATTTAGAGTTTTAACTCCCATATACACGTTTTTCCTACCTTGTTGTGACACAGCAGTTTAACTTTTATCAGGTATTAATAGACATATTTTTCAGAAATTTGTTCGATCAATCAGTCATATATTTTGTGGCTTTCTAATGAAAGCGCTTATAGAAGTTTATATCTCTCCCCATTTCAAAATCTCTGTCGATCCATCATCCGTCTTTACGTTGCAAAAAATATTACATTAGCAATATTTTTATGTGAAATATACGACTTCATTAATGGTAGTAAAATCGTTATACTAATAATAGTTATTAGAAAGCCTAATTTACTTTTATACACTTTGTATATATTTGAGCGGAAAAAATGTAACAAGCTGTTTTCAATAAATGGGATGCACAGATCTTTTACACTGTGTTCTTTCTTTTCAATCTATTGCCCATTTCTGTCGTCTAATTTAGTTCAATTCAATACCGCTGGACGCCCAAACAGAGTAATGTAGTATAAATTACGCCATTTAAAAGTCATCCCAAAGCCACAGTTCATATTATTTTTTAAAAAGGATCGGACTTAAATCTTCATTCTTTCTTTTCACAAAAAGGAAATTTTGGTCCCTGCCATTTTTTACCTATTGCGCGCAAGAACCATAATCATATTTCCAAAACAATCATTCTTATTATGAAAACAATGCCGCAGTCGGAGTGAATATTAAAAGGGAACTCTGATTAAGTCAAATTAGAACCATTAGGTTATATCCTGTGGTCTAAAAAAAAAAATAAACAAAAGAAAAAAAATGCTTTAACACATTACTTTGTTCTCTTAAAGTACTGATACGTTGTCATTGGTAACAACTCTTCAAAATTACTAATCATATCGTTTGTTTCTGCTAAACGTTCCTGCACGTGCTGAACTTTAACATGCATCATTATTGACTTTACCCTTTGAAGTGTTTCCATTTAAAATTGCGTAAAGATAGTTTTTTTCTTCTGGGTTTGAGATTACAATGCAGTGTTGTGATTGTTAATTTGTTCCCGAGGTAATATGAGCACCGCTAACCTTGCACCCGTGAGATTCGCGGTTCTAGTCTAGCTTTTACCTATGGTTGGTATTTATCTCTTCTCGCTACGACATTCATACCCAGTTCAAGTGTAGCGTTATCTTGGAATAACTTGACAGAGTTGATATGTTTTGTCCCTGGCACATCAAGGTACGGCATTAATTCAAACGTATAACCCAAATTTTCAACGGACTGGAAACTTTCTCCTGGTTTCTTAATTAAGACGTCAACGTCTGGGCTAATTGATTTCGTGTACAGATGGACAGCCTCGATAAGAAACTAAAGGGTTTCGGTGGAACCGAAGGTCTCTTGCGTGTTTTGAAAACTGACGATCTGTAAAATAGATGTTGAAAAATGTGATAAAGTGACGGCGAAATGTCAATTACCTCCCTTGCTGCATGAAATTACTGGCATTCTGGAGTATATAGTTTGCGAACTCTTGTGGTTGATGTACGTAGATTATTTTTCGGTAGTTACAAATGAAAAATTTTGCTGGCTCACTCCTAGCATGGATCTAACCAATCGTATTTAAGAAGAATGCCTAGTCCAGTACTTAACATAGTTATTTCTTTAAAATGGTCGTTTTCTCCATGTAAAAAAAATCAGTGTGGTCGACACATCACATTCGAATAAAATGTGACGAATTCTGTGAAAATCAGATGAAACACACACACACACACACACACACACACGCACACACACACACACACAGTCGCGCCAGACCCAATCAATTTAAAAACTGGGCATATTTAATTTTCAAAATTGTCCATGTCAGCCACTTGTGCGCTTTAGACCACTGGGCCACTCGGCTCCCCCCCCCCCCGATGTACACTATAAATTTATTCTGTAGACTTTGTTTAGTTTTACTGTACATGTACATTTATAGGGTGGTTTATGACTCAAACAGCGAAATCTATCACTCGCCTCTATAGCAGATTCACAAACTGTATTACGTTACACTGTAGAAAATTTATAAGCAGGAAAAATCTAAAAACATGTCTGCAGAAGAAATATATGGAAATTTGAATTAGTCCATTATTTTTAAATAACTTTCCGTTACCTTTTTTCGGACACATTTGAGAAACTTTTAATATATAATAGCGCCATTTTGTTTTACAAATGACAGATTCTACACCATGCTCTCATTTTTGGCCACAAGTACTGGAAGAGTAAAAAAAATCGTCAAGAGATGCACGCATTTTCGCTCATTTACTGGAACTACAGGCATAATTTTTTTCCGATTCAATTGACGTAAGGAGTTAATTAATGCAACTTTGTCTTCCTCTGGAATCGCTAGCACCATGATTACGCGTTAATCTTCCCTGGGAGAGTCTTTCCTATAGGACTAAACATAAAGCGGCCTCGTTGTACGTACAGCTAGCCAATTCCGATTCAACCATTTAACGGTACTAATGAAGATATGAAGGCTACAATGTACCCAGATAAGATCGCACCGGTGTATTCGCAAAACGTGTGAATAATTAGGATATCATAGAACCTGGCAAGCATACTGCTGTTTCTTTGATAAGCGGATAAAACATTAAAATTGTTTAACGGTGAACTAATGACTGTTTTGATGTATACGCAAAAGCGATACATTAACATCGACTCCCTTCCTTCTGTAACTTCTACCTTCATTCCTTTGATCTATTCTTCTTTAATTCATACCCTATTTTTAATTCTTTCTTTCTGAATGTTTTTTGAAAGTTTGTACTCTACGTGTCGTTGTGAACAAATACACGGCTTTGAACCATAACCTACCAAATTTGGAGCTGTAAAGCCGACAAGCGCATGATTGAAATCATATTTTGATTTAGGCAAACGCCGCGTGTAAGAAACATGAATAGCGCTACGCAAAACTTAATTAAGTAAATTTTCATCTCCCCAAAAACGCAGTCAAAATTGAACTTAATATCTGTGTTGAAATATGATCAAGATGGAGGAGAATTTCTTCTGCAGGAATTAGCTCAGTCTAAAACCTCATTACCATGTACTTTACAACATGGATGTACATGAAATTGGTAAAATGTATAAGTACAAAATATACACAGTCTGTGCAACAGCTGGGGTCAGGTTAACAGCACATACCTTTTGCCCAGTTAGTCTTTTACCTTTAACCACAGATTTTTGAATGAATTAGATATTTGAAAGAGAAAGATCAGATTTGAAAATAATGGTCGTAGGTTCAATTCCTATTGGTGGAGATGTGCAATGACATTAAAGTCAGATCTCCACTGTCCTACGTGAAGATCTGGCATAGACCGCTTAGAGATGATGTTCTGGTGACCCTTCAATTATCCAATGGAAATACAACTTTCAAAAATCTGAAAGTGAATCAAATCTTTCTACACGCATTGACGCTCTTAACACATCTGCACAGTCTCCCAACTGCGAATATATATATATATATATATATATATATATATATATATATATATATATATATATATATATATATATATATATATATATATATATATATATATATATATATATATAAAAGACTTCATCTGATGGCTGGTAAAATCTGCGATTATGGTAATAACATAGGCCACCATAACATGTCCCCTGAGCGGTGGCTGTCAGATCTTTTCGTAGGATAGTAGAAATCTGATTTAATCAGATTGTGGGGATGTGTTGGGGGTTTTTTTAATTGTTTTTCCCCCGGGCTTTATAAAAAAAATCTAGTGTATGGTAAAATGATAACGTGTAAAATGGACAGACACCTGTGAAGCAATGCGGTCACGTGAACAGTACATAATTTTCGGTCTGTTAGGGGCAAATGACGACAGCCGAATGGATTAGATCAGTGGTGTCACTAGGGTTGGAGTCACCCAGTGCGGTAACTCATGGTGTCACCCCGATGGACCTCCTTCTTTCACAAAAATTCAAATAAGTCATGTGCGGTGACTTATGGTGTCACCCCCATGGAGCCCCTTCCTGCACAAAAATTCTAAATTTTTATAGACAGTCATTTTGGTGTCACCCCTTCTGATGGTGTCACTCGGTGCGGTCCGCTTCCCCGTGACGCCACTGGATTAGATGGTAGATCTAGGAGATAAATATCTGAATCCCAGTGTCGGACTTTCCCATCTGGTATTCGTCCCGGGGACCAATGGGCTTTTAGGTAATATTATTACGAGATGATTGTGGGTCGCTTGATCTAAGGTCAGACCCAAATAGTTTTCCCAGCCTGACACTGCTGAATCCGGTGTTGTGGCTTCAAGCCTGCTCGGTAATGACACTAATTCCCCTATGCCCTGTTGATAAACTGAGTTTCAGCAACTCCTGGTTCTCACTGACCTGCGTTCCAGAAGGTAAACAAATTTAAAATGATGATGATAAAAATTGTTGTTTCGGTTATTATTATTATTATTATTATTATTATTATTATTATTATTATTATTATTATTATTTCTCCTTAATTACGAGGAACGCACATCGATTTCAAGGTAGGAATTTAGCGAAATACACCATATTTCACTGAAATTTCTTTCTTTGTTTTGATCAATGATTTAATAGCCTCTTGCACTCGAATGACGAATCGCTTCTATTGCCCTTACGCACCTCTCACACTCTGGAGGATATCTGCAAACAGAAACAATGACGATGCACAATTTTGTTTCTTTTTCATTCGGGCTATGATTGACACTCAGTGTATACAGGTGCTTGAAATTGTGTAATATATATTTTACACGAGAACTAAAGTCTAAATTGGAGCAAATGTTTTCAAGATAACCCACTTGATAGATACCGAAGACGAATGATCATGTAGAGTGGGGTAGTCACAAATTAGGATTTTCTCACGAGCAAGTGGACCATTGCCTGTCTTTACAATACATTTTATCATCTTGAAGGCGTTCGAACAAGATTTTTCACATGTTTCAAGTTTACACATCTGGTACAACTTTAAAGCCATGTCATTAATTTATGATGTCATACCAGTGTTTTGTGATTCCTTAATACATGTTATGGATCTATAAGAAATGAACAAAATTGTAAACATAAAAAGAAATACGTTTAATTCCTGATGTAGTCTTGGCAAGATCTTTTGCATCAAAAAGACGAAAATGACGGACCAGGTTTGAACAATCACGTTCTATTGACGTCTGCGTCGTTAATGGCAATCCTCATTTTCTTTTAAAATTCATGAACATATTCCTTAAGAAAACAAATCAAGCACTTCCTATAAAACCATATAAAATGTTTGAAACATATTGCTAAAAAAAGTTAATGACTGGAAATATCCGAAATGGAGCCTGGTCAACCAGGCAAGGAGAAACCATGGGACAAGAAAAACGGCAGTTTTAACATTACTAACGCTTTAACCATCATAGGATGAGTGCATACTGTTCGCGTTAACTGAGGAATGAATCTTGCGGATTTATTAAAACCAGTGTGAGAGGTAATCTTTTTTTAATTCCATTTTTAGGCTGCTTGCAATAATATATTTATAGATGTAGGACTGGATACCATTTGTTTAGTACGTCCACTTGTTATGTGGCGCCTATGTCTGTTTATAGTTATCAACGAAATGATCGACCACGTTGTTATTGCCCCAATCGAACAAATTATAAAATAAAATATGAAATTAACGGATGGAATAAGAGAGATCTGAGCAGAGATATAGAATAGCACAACACGAGCCCTCGTATATAAAATATAATAATTTAAACAATTACATCAAACAAAACGAAATTGAACATTACATTTTGAAGGATACAATTTCTCTCAGAAATAGAATTACAAACTTTATAAGAAATGCAATTAGTCGATATGTTATACTGATAAAACAAATGTCATCATAGAATTGAGTGAACGATTGAACTCAATTTGCTCAGTCTGTCTGCATACCCTAGTTGCTTCCGGTCCTCTCAAAGTCAAAATTGGTGACAGGTCAGAGTCACTGTATTCCTTATCTCTTCTCTCTATCTCCTAAGCCTCTTCGAGTCATCAACCATAGCTTGGTTGTCTGCTCTCTTTCCCACTGCGTGGTACAGATATATCCCTTTTTTCCCCTTGTGCTTTCCGAGATTCGTTTGATTTTCTATGAAGCCGAATCTCTCTTTCCTTTATGTCCTTGTCCTTAATTTCCAGACACCCGTCCGTTGGACAATGTAAAGAGAAATATTTGTTATTTGCCGGAGCTAGGAATTTGCTGGCTTACTACGGAAACTTAGATGACTACTGTCCGAGAGAAATTCCGTAAAACCTTGAATTTCGTCTGGAACCCCCCTCACTTAGCCAATCGGAGTTAACTTTATCTAACAGCTAAAATTTAACATGCCCATCAAAGACAGAATAATTCTCTCTATTCCGCCTTTATTGCTAACTATGTCTGGATAAATTCATTTTATGACACTTATTTCAAAAGGCATAAATTGCCTCTGGAGTGTCTCCACTTTGACATTTCCCGATACTTAACCATCGATTTAACATTGCCTCTCTATCTGTCGAAACGTTATCAAACCGGGTCCTAATTAAAAATCAGTCATGTCCCCAAACAGAAAGGTTAAACCATCGTAGGCTAGCGCTTTATCGCGGGCCTAGCTCATACGTCTAAGTTAATTGTTACGTGTCACGCTGACCGCGACACGATTGACTTCAGTTATCGTGCAGTAATATTTTTCTTCAAAATTCACTCTGTTACACCATTCTCGCTGCCATTTGAAACCGACAACAGAAGTAGACGGCCGGATTGGGAATGGGTGGGGGGTAGGCAAATGTCCCGCCTCCCCCCAGGTCATTGAGAACCCCTGCTAGCCGTGGATAAAATGATGTGTTTCAATAGACCATATATAGATGTAAACTGTTTAATACTAAGCCAAATATAGCTGTTTATACACATATAAAAAACATTTTAAGACTGTTTTCAGGGTGTATTTAAAGATCTATAAGGATCCTTTAAAGTGCATTGAAGGGTACAATATTTACTGCATACTTGAAACACTTTTTTTATCTAAAAATTTCTTATACCTCATAAGTGTAATTCCTATCCCATCCCATTTTTATAATCAAATTTGAGCTTCATATTCTTATTATTTGAAAATTTAAGCCCTGTTGCAATAGAAATATTGCTGGACTCTGGATTGGAAAGTTAAGATAAACAATACTCAGTAAAATTGCATTAGTCCTTTTCCTTTGGTTATCTTATGATTATTTTAAAAAAGCCATCAATATTCTAAAATGCATATTCTATTTCATCGAATCATAAAAACAGAATTGCATGTGGTTTCGAAGGAAGTTTCTTTAGTTCATTATTTAGTTGATTCCAAGCTCTGGCAGATAAAATTTCCAAACTCCTCCAATCTTTGTTTTGGACAATATAAATATGTCAATAAAACACGATTTCTAAATATATAAGCGAAAAAGCTATACAGATCAGTTGGGTGCTTTCCATTTTGGTAAAGATTCGTCTTATACACCGGATTAAGGTTTTGAGGACCCATCGGCTAATAGGAAGAAAGGTCCTAAATTTGTTTTGCATATTGGAATGGAGGCCTAAAGAAAGGCCTAAAAAATATGAGGGCCTAAGATTATAGACTTATTTGCCTATGGGTTAATCGGGCCCTTGTCTTATACTTGTTATGTATCTGTCAGTTATTTAATACACATACAGAAACAATTAAACTCTGTAAAATAAATGCCAAAATTGTTTTTTGTTAAATAATTAATTTTTATATCACGTTCCTTCCGTAAAAATATACGAAATATGTCATCATCACTTTGTATTAATCACGTCTTTGCGCGCATCTGACACATCCTGTATGTCCAAGTTCCACAGATTAGCCTTCACAACGCAAGGAATGTTTGACTAACTAACGTAAATGTTAAGTACAAGTTGATGATGATGATGACGACGACGACGACGATGATGATAATAATAATAATAATAATAATAATAATAATAATAATAATGAGTTTATTTAGATAAGGTGACTCAGTTACAGAACTAGTCTACCTTGAGGCGTTCTGTTATGTTTAATATACAATATATACAGCATAATGCGATAAAAGTTGGCTTGACCCTAAAGACCTGTGTTATTCTGAAAATCAATATTTCAAGACCAGGACATATGCCAAACGTCACTGAGCACATAAACATATATAAAATATTCTACTGTATTGAGAAATTATCTGTGAAAAAGATGTATAAACAGAGAAAAGCTGGAGACATTTATATTACTAGAACTGTTCAATTGTCTTAAGACTTCATCCATTTAAGACATTGATTATGAAAAGAAGAAATGCTAGGAGCCTGCCTTATGTTCCTGTTCCATGCCAGCATGTCAGTATATTGAGTTCTTTTTAAACAATTCTATTTTTGGCTTTGATAAAGTGTGATTTTTACTTCTAACACATGTTAAATTTAGAATATCATCACCATCTCTTTGATCGAAGAGATTGCTTAGATAGACAGGAATAGCTTTTCTGGAAACGTTATACATAAATTTGGCCTTTCTAAGAAATATTCTTTCTAGAATTAAATGGCACGCCCTCTTTAAGATTCTGAAAAGTTCTGTTATATTTGAATTAGAGAGGCATTACTGCAAATTACATTACGATAGCCCAGATATGGCTGAATACAACATTTATGAAAGATGACCATATACTGAAAGATAATGAATATTCTGAATGTCTTAAGTAGCCAAAGACAAAGAATTAACTCATTTTCTATTCTTAAAGTAATGACATATACATGCTTGATTTAATACGACCGAAGAAGCATTTGACAGAGTATATGAGATTTTACATTGGCAAATGGCGGCCATTTGTTTGCCATGTCACAGACTGTTCTTTAATCTTCATTCATTTCAGGATAAAATGGTCTGACAATAGATATCGGACCAGTCTAAGAAGAATGATACTACAAACATGGCGACCGATTACCGTGGTAAAATCTCACGGAGACCATTAAACACTGCTTAGTAGCACATAACAAAGCGTCTGCAAGATTTTACTTCCCGAATTGAAAATGGTAAGTATATATTATTCGACATTTCTCCAGCTATACTGAACCAGTGGCGTAGCAACCGTCCAAGCAAGCCACTTACTTGGGTGGGTTGGTCAATGCCCCGTGGGGCCCGAAATTCCCACCAAGCTGCAAAAACTGTTATAATTGAGAGTGGGCCACAGAGTTTTACCGGGGGGGGGGGGCAGAATCACTTGCTAAAACACAAATGTATACAATCGATATAGTTTTCTTCATTATTATCTTTAAACATCGAAATGTCAGTGGAAGCCTTAAAAAATAGAGATTTCCTGATGATTTACTAACGTGTAGCTCCCACTCCTGTCCTGGTTTTATTTCTTCTTCTAATTGAACAGTGAAATTCAAATCCCATCTTATAAAAATGTGTATGACCACGTCTCGCATTAATTACGAAAACAAAACATTTCTGGTGCATAGGGTTTATATACTGTTGAATGTCTTACCATTCAATCGGCTTCTTCAGTATCCACGGTAAGAACATATGCGCCAATACCCACAGTAATAACCTATGCGCCAATATCCACAGTAATAACCTATGCGCCAATATGCACAGTAATAACATATGCGTCATTATCCACAGTAATAACCTATGCGTCAGTATCCACAGTTACGGCCTATGCACCAGATGCAATTGTTACGTATAATACGGGTGAGCGCCAAACTGTCTAGGAAAGTACAAAATATCAAGATCACTTCGTTGTTTTGCCCTTCGCGATATTTGCTGCTGACGAAGTAGTATTTACACATAGAAAACAATGTTTTGACATACATCATTTTAGGAAAAGGTAAATGAACTGAGCTCACCCAATACATAACTAAGTACAACTTTGCAAATCTCGATGCAGCCATAAAAATACCCTACGTTACAACAAAGAATCTGCAATAATGTCGAGCTTCCTGCTCTAGGCTTCGCTCAGATAAACATCTTTATTTTGTATCTTTATTATATTTAGCAATATCTTGCAAAAAGTACAAACAATAAAATGTCTTTACTCTTCCTCCAAAATGTTGGTTGATGTCGAGGCACTTTGTTCTGCATGTGTGTACCATGTTACCAAGATTATATATATATATATATATATATATATATATATATATATATATATATATATATATATATATATATATATATATATATACAAAGATCAAATTCAAATCTAAAATTTTAATTCAGAAAGGGATAAGAGAAAAACTTTCAAAGTAGGAATGAAGAGTGTATTTCAAATCGTAACTCAATGAAAATGAAATTAATGAAAGGTTACCTTTACAAGAGTACCTACAATTCCAATGTATTACTTAAAAGTTTAGTACCAAAGCTGCCGTCCCAAATTTCACACTTATAAATTACAATTTAAACGAGAAAATATGGGCATAGCGCTAACTGTGTGCATTCTTACGATGATAGTTCTGCAAAGTTTTGATTAATTGCATCAGCTGTATCAAATATATTCAGAGACATCTAATATAAATACAATTGAAGTGAATTTTACATTTGGAGCACTCAACCTTTTCCATGAAAAAAAAATCTCGTATGCGTCACTGCGTCGCAAAGGTGGCAATTCCGATTCTTTTTTCTCAGAAGACACTTTGTACCATCGCCGCTCAGTAAGCGTCACTGCTATCTGGCAATTTACTATCCAGTTTTGCATGTTATCCCTACTCCGATAAATCTGGAGGCCATGTCTGTATGTTAAGAGAAACAAGTTTGTTCCAAACACGTGGTCCCATTATTTTGTTTATTTTCATTACTTGCTAAGGTCAGTCTAATTTATCTCTTTATTGTAATTTAAAGTAAGCACAATTCACAGAAGATATTTGCAAATATGTGTGTTTACAAAGCGTTAAATTGCCCATGCATATTGGAGCACTTCCGTTGTTGAATCTTCAGTTTCTGAGGCGCGTAGTTTTACCGGTTAAGCACCTTAATTTCGGACGTAGGTAAATCTTGCACGTAGTCCTCAATCCCATAAATGGAAATTATTGTTTTTGAAAAACACCTGAGCTCATGAAGTATGCTGAGAAGAATAATATATCACGTGATTGGTCACGTGACGAATACCACGTCATTATATCCATGATATGTAATGTATTGATTCATTAAAAAAAATAAATCGATTTGAAACCTGCTTTTAGTTAAGAATGTGCTTCTCAGTATGAATCTGCTTAATTTACCTGCTATTTAGTACATATACATGCTATTTAGTACACATACATTCAGGAAACATATCATAGGCTACGTATTACTTTGTTGCGCAAATATTTTGTACTGTGTTTGTTGTTTTGTCTTCACCCCAAAATGGGGAAATCAAACCGACTAATACATCTGGGATTTTATCTGATTTTGACAGAAAAGGTCGATGTTGCTCCTATTGTAAATTTCAAAACCTGAAATATTGTGGATTATTCTCGATACGCATATGTCGCTCTGAATAAAATCCCAACTCCATGACATTATTCGAAACTAACAACAACATTCTTGCTTTTATGCTATGTTTTTGACAGGTCGTAACTTTTCATTATCTCATATCAAGAAAGTAGAATTTGTGTTCAACGGTCCATTGACACCGTGTGACAGAAATCAATTATCATTCCATTTATATCAGAGTGGAGACGAATTTTAGCATTATCAGAGATAAATCTAAGTCCAATATCTGGATGTAGTAACCCCAAAAATACTTGTATAATTTCTTGATGTGATTCAGCACTATAGCTATCTAAAATCGCTTGACTTTGGCGATATTAAAGTGTCTGAAAGAATGCGTTTTGTACACACTCCTCACGGCCATCATTTACCATGAATTGTTTTCACTGACAGGTGTTAAAAAAATCTGTTCCTTATTTATTAAAGACGGTATGAGAAATACGATGTTGATAAAACATGCATGTGTCTTACAAAGTAGCATATTTAAACAAAGTCTGTTTCATATTTCAAAGGAATATTCTCTTTAATAAAACTGATACAATTAAAAGTGTTTTTTCCTTATTAGACAGTGAAAATTCCACGTGAAACCCATGTGACAGATCTTGTTGATTTAATATGCCACTGAGAAAAACTTGAGCTATTATTTCATACTTGATTTTTTTTCTTCAAGTAATTAATTTTAGTACAAGAAAGACATTTTCTATAATCAAACGTTTAATTTTTTGGGAGGAGGTGGAGGTATATTATTTTTCAAACGTCCTTTTATGAACCTGCCTCTATTTTAAATCGAAATTAGCAAATCTCATATGTACGCAATAGATTGATAGACCATTTTTATGGGACGTCCTTCCTTCAGGAGGTTGATCCCTGATGTTGTATTTGAATTGAGTCGGAAATATACACTTTGTCGTGCGCCATCTAGTGGCAGTACTAGCTGGGTTATGTATGATCATCCCTGCCTTAGTTATATTTTACAAATATCGACAATGGTGCAAACTCTTTCGAGGTCCTCTTTCTGAAATATTTTCAGGAAAATAATACACCCCAACCCCCAACCCTTAACCACCAATGAATCAACCCACCAGAAAGGCGTAAACTGCAGGGTGAAAAAAGAAACTAACTCTGCTCGACGGTTGATATATTAATAATTAAAATTCAACCTCTAAATAAAAGACGGTTACATGACAACAAAAGTTTGTCCTTTGCGGACAAATGCCCTTACTATGAAAGATAAATTATTAAAGTAAAAGATCTCTTACATGTTTGTGTTTATAAACTAATGTCCTATATATGGATGTGCCCAGTAAGATAAGTTTTACTGGATATGACGGGAATTCTTTATATAAGTAGATACAATCAGTGACAAGCGTTACAACTATAGGTCTTACAGTATGTAACATAAAAGAATTGAAACGAACAATTTAAGTAAAGTTCAACAAACAGTTAATTTCCCTTGAACACAATATGAAAATTTAAAAGACACTTACGATTGTGTGAATTAAATTCCAAATAACCCTTAATGTCCTATCACAAGTCCAAAAGTACAGAATGTTCTGATTGCATTCCAATAGACTTAAATGTCCTGATACACCACAATGATGTAATCCTGAATGTCTTTGAATTAATTCTCAATAATCCCGAAATAGCATTTTAATCCCAAAAGTCAATAAGCACATTGTAATTCCAGTGAATAATATAAATAAATAACTCTTTTAGAATTATATACGAATACAACTATATACTCTGATCATAGATTCCAAAAAGCTAATATGAAACAGAAATATGAAAAAAAATTGATTACCAAACCTCTATATATACATGCTACACTTGAACTGTGACGTAATAGTATTTTACAGAAAATTAATGGAAAATGCCACAAAGTCTTAAGCAAGGTTAGGACTTTAACTTAAATTTTAGTAAACGTCCTATTTACTACTTATAAACATGACAATAGTCAGGTAGGCAAAACTCCACCCCTTCAATCACGAACATTACAAAGTCTGTTAAACAATATAAATTAAATATACACAACACAAGCTATCTTGGTAATACTGAAACTCTGAGAAAACGAATTGGTTTTCAAATACAACAACTAATTATTGTGTTTGAAGTACTAATAACTTATAAATCTATTTATAACTACCCACATTGCATATCCTTTCTTTTTCTTCAAAAAATCTCAACTTTCCTCAGAAGAATTTTCTGCGACTAACAAAAAGGTTATTGCCAGAATGTCGAGTTCTCGGTCCAAGCATTGCCTAAGACATGTGACCTTGACTACACAGTCAAAAGACTGAACGAATGAATATGAAGGGGTTTTTGGAAAAATAAGCAGATGAAAACATTTAACTAAAACCTTACTGTCAATTTTCTATAGCTGCGACCTTGACCCATGGTCAAAAGGGGCTAGAGTAGTGGCTAAAGTTTATCTTCTTGCGAGCAAGCGTGTTGCAGAAATAATTTTCTTAGCTTCATAATAGATTCGTCCATAGTATGATTAGAATCTTCAATGGGTTAATGAAATAGATATGAGTGAAATAGCCTAATCAAGACCTTAATAAACTGTTGAAGACGACTGAAATTTTAACTCCATGATATTTCATGCCTAGTGTGATTGGAATCTATCAACGGGTTTATGAAATAAATACAAATGAAAAACTGAAACAAAACCGTTAACAAACTGTCGAAGACAACGCCAACGCCGCCTCAAGAAAAATTACTGTTACGACTCACTTTTAACTACCGCGAGGTCCACACATTTGAAACAAAATATTTCGTATCAGAGACAGCGTGCTTCATTTCGTAACAATTTTATTAAAGGTACTTTAAATATCATGTCAAAGAAATTAAGGGGATTGCTTATATTATTAAGATACTTATAGTTGGTTATAGGACGGTTTATGTTACAGATAGCAACGGTTAACTTAAAAATGCATTTGCCATTGTTCAGGCAGGATTCTCTTTCACAGTGTGCAGAAGTGATGGGTAAGTGAACATTCATAATATCCTTATGCATGTCAAGCAGGCGGTACGTCTGGTTTATTCAACCGACTGGAATAAATTTGAATCAATTTACAGAATTACAAAAAAATGTCTTTTGTAAACTTTTCGAGATAGGTTTTGCAGAACTTTAAAACGAATAAACATACACCCACCTGAAAATTTCCACCTCATACCGACTCACAAACCACTGACAACAAATAAGCAAGCAAACAAGCAAACAAGAAGTACACAAGCATGTCACCCCAACCAGCCACCACACGTGCCAGCAAAACACTAGCCAAAGAAACAAACTATTTAAAGGTAAGAGGCAGAAATATAAAATAAATAAATAAATAAATAAATAACTTCCTATTCTAATGAATAAGTTTCTCGTGCAGAAAAGCCAGAGATGTTTCAATTGAATCTAATATTGGTGGTGGAGCTTCAGAAAAAAAAGATGTGAATTTGCGTTACAAGACCACATTAATTTGCTTTATCAGTCTTGCAATCTTGTTTGGTTAGCGCTAAACAATGCATGACAAACCGTCGTTTTCATACCATTTTAAATACGAACCGTACTTAACATATTTAATGCAAGTGACTGCAAACCACATACGCGTTTAAAAACGTTTTGATTACCATATATCATAGCTTAAAACTATAATTTTATATCAAGTAAAATATGTATTTTCTTTGAGTATTGTCCACCCGTGAATGACTACGTCAAAGAAAAAAATGGAAACATTTGATTCATTCGTTGTCATTTTGGTTTCGTTCATCTCTTCTAAATTTCTAAAGCGTCAAACATTATACAATTGTTCAAATTAATCTTAAGAAACAAAATGGAACATATGTATGTCTGTATGTATCTATGTATGTATGTATCTACGTATGTAACTATGTATGTATGTATCTACGTGTGTATGTATGATTGCATATGGTTTAAAAGTATATCAGCACAGCTGAGATATCCTAAAA